>MU399957.1:0-83419 GCA_022578945.1 Hypoxylon fuscum
TAAAAATAAAAATTATAAAATTAATTATATATTTTAATTAAAAAATTTTTATTATTAATTTTAAATATTATAAAAATTAATTAAATTTTAATTATATTATAATATTAATATATTTTATAAAAAAATAATTATTAAATAAATTTATTTAAAATAATAATAAAATTATTATAAATTATATTATTAAATTTTATTATTTAATTTATTAAAATAATAAAATTAAAATATTAATAAATTAAAAATAAATTTTTTTTAATTTTATTAATAATATTAAAAATTAAATTAAAAATTAAAAATTAAAAATTAAAATAATTTTATATTAATAAATATATAATAATTTTATAATTAAATTTAAAAATAATAAAAATAAAAAAAAATATTTAATATTATTAAATTAATAAAATTTTAAAATTTTAAAATTTTTTTTAAATAAATTTTTTTTATATTATTTTTATAATAAATATAATTATATATTTAAAAAAATTTTTATTAAAAAATTTTTTTTATTAATATAATTTTAAATATAAATTTTAAATTATTTAAAAAAAATTATATATTAATTTAAATTAAATATAAATTATTTAATTAAAAAATATATTAATAAATAAATTAAATAATATTATAATTAATAATAAATTAAAAAAAATTAAATTTTTTTTATAAATATTTATAATATTTATAATAATTATATAAATTATAAATATATATAAATTAATTAATTATAATTAATTTTTTAATAAATTTTTTTTATATTTTTATATAAATTAAATAAATATAAAATATTAAAATATTTATTTTTATTATTTAATTTTATAAATATAATATAAATTTTTATTATAATTTATTAATTTTTTTTAATAAAAATTTTAAAATTTTATTATTATTATTATTAATTTTTTTTAAAATAATTTAATAATAATTTATTATTTTTATTTAATTAATTAAATTAATTTTAATTTTAATTATTTATTATAAATTTTTTTTAATAAAATTATTATTATATATTTAAAAATTAAAATTTAATTATAATTTATTTTTATATTTAAATTATAAAATAATTTAAATTTATATATTAATAATTAAATTAATAATTATAATTAAAATTATTTATTAAATTAAATTAATAATTAAATTAATAATTAAATTAATAATTAAAATTAAAATAAAATTAATTAATACGATTAAAATCGTTAAAATAACTAACGCTTACGTAAGTTTTTAAAAATCGAAATCTTACGGCGCCCGTAAGGGGCCTTCATGTAATTAATATAAAATTATAATTTAAATGTATTTAAAATAAACCGGACCACTGCTCTGACGTGCCTCCAGCCTCTTCTACGTAGGACGAGAAATTGATCCCGCTACCATCTATGAAGTCACCGCATGTTAGGTTATCAAGAGCATTCAAATTTATGTCACCGAGAGTTTCTCCTAAGAAGTTCGCGTTATTCGCTGCCTCCGAATGAAAGGACGTATGTATGGGAGGCTCGTCGAACTTGAATACAGGCATCGGTACTTTGTAAGACGAAGCTTCTGGAGGTATAGCTGGTTTAGGTTGTAAATCAGGTTTAAAGCTTTTGGAGTTCTTTTCGTTGAGCGACCACTTCGGAAAGTCAGGTGCCTCCGGTAGCCTGCCTCGGCTAATGCATACGTCGACTGTCATCGTCACCTTTAGATATGACATGGGATACTTCGCCAAAAGCTCCATCCAGTTGGTTACATGCGACTCCGGCTCCTTGGACTGTGGCAGAGATTGGCTGATTGAATGAGCTAGGCCGACAACGTGCCTGACGGTTTCATTGATCCACTCAACTCCGTCAAACCGTAGCCAGAGAGCCTTCATAGTCTCGGTGAGGATTCTCAATCGCTTCTGATTGAGTGCAAGAGTTGCTGAAGAATTGAAATCTATGCCGTGTCTGGTTGGAACCAATCTGGCATTGATTAGGTCCATTGCCAATGGAGTTGCAGCGCATGCGGCTCTGATTTCGGATTGTGTCAGTTGGAGCTTTGAGCATCTACTGGGAGCCAATGGGCAAGGAGCAAGCGCTTACATGGTGATGGGAAGCCAGCGAATTAGATGCCTTCTGACCAGGTCCCCTAAGTGTTCCGTCACGCTGAAAGCAGCTCCTTGTAACTCGAGGCGGCTTTCTCGCATGCCTTCCTCGTTTCGAAACCCGTTGTACGATGGGTCGGTGGGATTTAGGATGCTAGACCGGCAGAAAATGCGGTGATGGCATAGGGCAGTCTTCGCAGAGCTACCAAAGGTTAGACCTTAAGCAAATCGACAGGACCTATGCAGGTCGTAGCTTACTGATAATATATGTGTAGGACATTGGTATGCAGTACTACGGACTTGTGATGACGTTTATCCTCAGCCAAGTCACCGGCCGCGTCTCTGTCCTCTGGAAAACAGGAGCTGGCGCGTTTGTACCACTGCTGCAATACGTGTTTGCATTCGTCAATCCTTTCGTCTTCCTCGATCTCCGACTTCCTACCTGAGATATGCGGGTTTTCCGACGGGAAGACTAGTAGAAGTGTGTCGGTCAAAGCAATACAAAATTGGATGTAATGAGCAAGAAGCCTGATGAGAGTGCGCTTGGTTGCAACACTATACACGCTCGATCGACACATTTCATCTTCGAGATCTGTGAATCCGAGTGGTGATCTTGCTCTGAGATCGGCACGGTCGTGGACAATTTGGATACCTCGACGGCTGCAGAGCGACCCGAGTCGGTCACGTATGATGCAAGACCACCATAAGCGGCGTATCGTATTCTGGAATTTCTGCTCGTGACTGGAGATCGCAGTGGATTTCATATCTAGCGTATCACAACGGTCTGCGTTGAGACTTCGGGCATGTTGTATAGCTAGGCCCAGCCACGAAGAATTCGGGCTCAATGTAGCGTTCGTCGACGGCATCCAACATGTGAGAAGTAGTGCAGCTTGCGCAAGACAGAGACTCGATGTCTCGGTTCCCATATCGTATAGAAGCTGCCGAAGTTAGCGACGCAGGGTCAAGGTGGGCTGATTCGTGTACCTTGACTTGTCTGTAGAGCGCCGCTCTGGCGGTGCGGAAATTGGAGAATCCCAACTTCTTGACTGTGTCGAACGACACATACTTTGCCACAAATTAATTGCTTCTCGATGCAACATATATATCACGACATTGGACTTACATTGCAGCTAGCGTATAGAATAGCACGAAACACCAGTAGAGATATCTGCTCGCGTGAGCCGCCTGGCTTATCATTTTGGAAGTACATATCCCAGAAATCCCCTTCATTCAATATGGGGAGCGTCACGTGGACGTGGAGGAAATAGGCTTGGACGAAGTCGTCAAGGAGTGGCCTAACGGGGACGTGCAGGCACCCTTGGGACTCTAAGAAATTAACGTCTTGTGGAGGAATAGCGTGGAGCTTGCTGGCTGTGAGAAACGAGTAGTGTGTATAAGAGACGTGGAGTTCGGCGGTAATTTGGCAACTTGCCGAGAACTTTGGTCTCACATCCGTATCATGACGTCTCCCATACGCCGTTGTAGCTGGAGTGGGCGATCCTGGAGGCTCCTTGTTAGACACGACGTTGCCTGAATTGCTGCTTGAAGTGATGCGTACCTTTCCACCACACATCCTCCGCATCGACCCGGTCTGTCGGCTGCGTGTTGTCACAACCTGTGGATGACTCGTCACTACTTTGGCAGCTTGGAGTGGCCGGCCGTCTCCTTGTCTTCTCCTCCGCATTGAAAGTATCGATCCCAAATTCGGATGCTGTCCCACTGGCGGATAATTGTACTGGATCTGTCTCGGGGGTCCGCCGTGGAGCAGCTGTCGTCGGGATATTCGAGTCTAGACTCGAATCACCCCATAGTTTCCCAGCAGCCTGTGATAGTTGTCGCCGGATCGCACGACGTGAGCCACTGATTCATCGTTAGCAAGTGTAAATTATGGTCAAGAGTGACAAATCATACAGCCTGGACTCTCGTCCGACCACAAGACAGTTCTTGCTGTCTAAGAGGCAATTGGTGCACGGCTGGCCTCGAGAGGACACATCGCAACGAACTTTCCGAGCACGGCAAGATAGACACGCCGTCCCCCTCCTTTTTCTCGAAGACGTGGTGTTGGCTTGGGCCGCTGAGGGAAGAAATTCATTGACATCTATAGCTTCATGTGACATCATTGATGCAAACTGTCGCTTGCCTATGGAAGACAGAAACTCGGTTGGGAATGGGATTAAGGATGCTAGGATGGGATTCGTCCTTGCTCGACCAGCCTTTTCGGCGAGGAGTCCTCTCAACTATTCCATACATGGCCAGAAACCATCCCGTAGTCTGTTGCCGTGCGCTACTTCCCCTACACTACCTAGCTAGTGGAGAAATATTCTCCAGCTATTTCCCCAACTGCGAGCCAACTACAGTACATGGTTCCTTGGATTTGATTGGTCAAGTCATTCGGATCATTCTGCAGCATTCTATTTCGAGTAAGTACAGGATATTATCTGGATTTTAATTGGCCACCTCTAGTGGGACCTTGTTACTGCAGTTGGTTTCGCATTTGAGGAGAATACCCCAGCTTGCCAAGATGCGGAGACGGCGGGTAAGGGCGTGTTCGACGCGTCAAGCATCATCCACCAATGTTTCATTGTACCAGCGTGACCGATCATTATGACGCTAAAGTCCATAGGCAGCGTAGGCGTGAGGTCGGGCCAACGCACCGGAGACTCTATGCGGATGCTGCGGACTGTTACTGGTCTCCGTCGTCTGAGCCCGAGGCCCGAGGCGGTTCAGGTAGAGAGGCGTGCCTAGACTCGGAACCTATGGACGGCACAGCGCCGCGCCTGGGTGTGTATGGGATGATGGATCTCGAGGGTATCGCAAGGCTTGAGGGACAGGTGGAATATATGATGATATAATGAGAGTAGCGGATGCGAACTCACGGTGTTTTGTAGCTTCCGCACGACACATATTCTCCGATTACTAGTCTTGAACCTACAGGCAAATTGTGATTAGCAGCCATGGTCTCCTTATTCGATAATGCATCAACAGAAGGCGTTTCCGTATCTCAGACCTTCCTTAACGATCCTGCGAACCGCCACCTCAAGGTCATTTCTCTAGGTGCTGGCGTCATGGGCATCATCAACTCGTACAATATCCAGAAATACTGCCAGAATGTTGACCTCGTTGTTTACGATAAGAATCCTGATATTGGAGGCACATGGTGGGAGAATCGGTATCCCGGCTGCGCCTGCGACATACCAAGTCATACATACTCTTTCCACTTCGCCCCCAATGTGAGTTTTGCCCAACCTTACTATCAACACTTCTCTGGCTAACATTCGTCCAGCCTGACTGGCCTAGGTATCTCTCAAAGCGGGAAGATATTTGGTCGTATCTTGATCGCGTATGCAATGTCTTCGATCTGCGGAAGTACATGAAATTCAATTCTCAAGTTACTTCGGCTCGCTGGGACGAGGATTCGTCTCAGTGGGACATTAGTATCTTGCGTACCCTGCCTGACGGCACAACCGAAGAGTTCAGGGACAGCTGCGATCTGTTCCTGTGTGCTTCTGGCCTGTTAAATCATTGGGAGATGCCCAATATCGAAGGTCTAAATACATTCCAGGGCAAGGTCATCCACACTGCCAACTGGCCGCAAAACTACACCCAGCGTGAATGGAAAGATCAGAAAGTCCTCGTTATTGGTTCCGGCGCGTCGTCTTTGCAGGTTGTACCGAACATGCAGCCTCAAGTTGCACATATGGACATTTTTGTTAGGACGGTATGTAACCCCCTACCAGCCAATTCCGCGAAAACGAAATAATATCTTTTATTAGGGCGTTTGGTTTGCTCCCTTGGCCCAGGGCTTTCCGGAAGGTTACGTGTACTCGGAGGAAGAAAAGGCTCAGTTTCGCAATGATCCGAAAAAGCTGATTGATCATATCAAATTCACCGAGGATCAGCTCAATCGCGCCTGGCCTAGCTTTTTCAAGGACAGTGAGCCCCAGAAGGAACTGAGGGCTGAGATCAGCCAGCGCATGGCCGAGCTTATCAAAGACCCCTATCTTCTCCAAGGTACGTTATTTGTTGTTTTAATTTACATGCCCTCCAAAACTGTCTTATATACTGACAACCATGGTTCATCATTAGGGTTCACTCCCAAATTCGCGGTGGGCTGTCGTAGAGTCACTCCAGGCGAGTCATATCTCAAGGCTATCCAGGAACCGAATGTCAATGTCCACTTCACTGCCGTGGACAAAGTTACGCCAACGGGAGTCATCGGGGCAGACGGAATACTCCGCGAAGGAGACACGCTAATCTGCGCGACCGGATTTGACGTATCCTTCCGACCACGGTTTCCCATCATAGGTCGCGGCGGGGTCAACTTGCGAGACAAATGGGCGAAAGAGTCACTCGCATATATGGGCCTCACTGTTCCAGATATGCCGAACCTGGTGATGATGCCTGGTCCACCGACACCAGTACAGAATGGTACCCCTTTTGGCGCTTTCCATGCCACGGCCAACTACGCGCTTCAGATCATCAAGAAGATGCAGATGGACAACATCCGGTCCTTTGAACCGAAAAGGGATGTTACTGAAGCATTCAGAAAACATTGCGGAGAGTACCATAGGCATACGGTTTATACCGACGCCTGCAACTCGTGGTATAAGAACAAAGCTAGTGAATTGGTGACCACCGTTTGGCCAGGCAGTGCTGTGCAATTTCTGGAGATAATAAAGATGCCCAGGTGGGAGCATTACAACATGGATTACCGCAACCCAGCAAATATATTCACCTTCATGGGCAACGGACTTGTTGAGGCAATAGTCTCGCCTGATAAAGACCCTTCTTACTATCTTGACGCGCATAACATAGATCCTCTATGGATTGAATCGTATCAGCATTCGAAGTAGGAAGATGCTATTGGTACAGGTAGCGCAAGCAATTCGCTAAACGGCCGTGGCGATGAAAATATCAAGGCAATGGCTGCGCAGCCATAGCTAGTAGGATCTCGGTGGCGTGGGATGCTATGGTTAGGTAGTTTTGAGAAATATGGATCAACGTGGAGGGACGTAGAAGTTCAGCTCGAGTTTTCTGGTGAAATTTGTGCCATTAAGCCTATTCAAAGAGAACCGGTCTGAACTGCTGTGGTAGTTAATCATCAAGATACCTACCTAAGATCGATGACGCAAAACTGTCGAAAGCAAGGCTAAATGAGCGGGTTCGGTGGCTCGAGATTCTAATACCGATGTTACACGTTCGTTCACTACCGGTTGCGACCTACTACATATGTACTACATATATGCACCCAGTCGAAGTTCGCAATCTGTTACTGCAAGTATAGATCGATATGACATGCAATTTCGCAATTTCTCTTCGTCATTTAAGACGACCCGACACCCAAAAGCGCAGAGATAAATACAGGTCGAAAGCACAATGTCTTTACACTAGGAGGTAAGTATACGCCTACATAGGTAGGTAGTTGGAAGCGCTGGCTACTGAGCCATGTATACAATCCGATTATAGGCTTACAGCCATTGCCGCTGTCGGAAAACCGACTTAGTCTGTCTGTGCGCGCCTTTATCCGCATTTTTTAACAAATCAAGTATGCGATAGTGATGTCCTTATTTGGGTTCAACGAGGCCCTTATGACAATTCGTACATCTTGAATGGACCTCACATTTCATGCGGACAAGGAATAAAGCTTGAACTTTCGGTCCTATGGATTGCGGTGACGTACATGCCTCGGCGACATCGACTTCAAATGCCCTCGGCCAGATTTGCAGGGAAATGACAAAGACACGCGCCCATCCCTACCCCCCTTTTCTTAGCTTCTGGGCACCCCCATGGGGTATTCCCCCCCCCTGTCCCCTATTCTCCGCAGGGCACCATGGTAGTGGATACTTCAGCTAATTCCCGGTCTCTCTAGCCGTGAGGAGGCAGGTTATCAGCTATTGTAATTGGCTTCTAATTAGTGCAACTAGGTTGAGGCACTGCCCAGTGATTATGAATGTCTAAGAGATATTCTCAAGTACATAATGCTATACCCATGTCGCCCTTCGTAATTGAGACTTGACCTGGTCACCATCAAGGTTATCTAACATACGGTCTCTTATTGAATTTTATTTCCAAGAGCAGCGACAGCAATGGCAGGCAATACGGAACCAGTCGCGCATGCGATACGCAGGTAAAATAACTACAGACTCGTTGATTATAGGAGACTAATTTTATCACTACCTAGCCATGCTCACGAAGAGATACCCGGTACTGTCGACATGAAAGCTGAAGGTATCTGCTACTATCCCCTCCGACACAAGATCTTGTATTTGAAAGCTAACTGGGGCTTTTGGACGCAGCCGGTGATGATATTGCCTATGGGCTAGCTCGCTATCCTGTCCCGTCTCAGGATCCCAATGATCCTCTTCTGGTAAGTTTTTGATTTTTTAAGTAGAATATCTTCAAAATATTAAGTTCCTTACTAATTTGAGTATTTTTAGTGGCCGAACTGGCAGAAGAGAACGACATTGTTCCTTGTCTCGGCCTATTCCTTCTTCGCCAACAGCGCCCTTCTTGGGCCGAGTGTCTACGTCAATTATTTGGCTGAGCTGTATCAGCGGACGCCGAACGAAACATCCCGACTAGTGACTTATCCAAATTTGCTCTTCGGTCTCGGTACGCTCGTTATCTAAGAACACGTGGTTGAAAGGGCGTAACTAAGAGTAGGGCACAGGATCTATCGTCTTCGTTCCAATGTACCACAGGCTTGGACGCCGGCCTGTGATGTTGATCTCGTTATTGTGTGTAAGTATATCACGCGTTGGAATGGAGGAATGAAGCGAATCTCACAGGCTTACTAACTTTCCAACAGTACATCGCCGGCCTCATCGGATGTGCCCTTTCGACTTCGTACAATTCACTTCTCGCCTTCCGCATTATTCATGCTTTTGGTTCCTCTGTTTGCGAGGCCTTGCCAGCACAAGTCGTTAGTGACGTTTTCTTTCTGCACGAGCGTGGTAGCGCGTTAGGCTGGTATACATGTGAGTACTTGTTCCTCTTCTGCCTTTCTTTCGAGGCCTGACTCTCCCATCCCTTACTCCTCTCTGTCACTGGCATAGAGATATGCTTGTACTAAGCTAACAACCAAAACAAATCTATAGTCGCCCTTGCCACTGGTAGTCTTGGGGCACTCGTGGCTAGCTATATGCTTGCCGCTGGACTTTCCTACGGTTTATTTTTCTGGGTTCAGTTTGCTGCTGCCGCCCTGCTCTTCATTGGAACCTTTTTCTTCTTCGAGGAAACCATGTTTTTCCGCGACACAACCATAGAAGTTTCCTCGAGTAGCCAAGCAACCGCGAGCGATGATCCCTCCGAACCTAAAGAGACAGGTTATGATGAGTTTGTAGAGAACCCAAGCATTAGCGCCGATATCTCATTGCGAACGAGAAAGACTTGGGTGCAGAGACTCCGGATCGTTGACAAAGTTGACCATGACTCTCCTATAATCATGATGGTCGTAAGTAGCAACCCTCTATCTTGTATATAACGTCGCCTGACCTATTGACTCTAGGTTCGGTCTTTTACGTATTTTGCAGTTCCTCCAGTATTTTGGGTATGCACTACATACGGTACGCCAGGTCTTCATCCAAGATTTTTAGACGAGTAAATTCTGATTGCCTCACTGTTACAGGCATGGTTATCGGCCTTGCAGCTCTAGGCTTTACCTCTACCTTCCCGGTGATAGTTGCTGCACCACCATATAACTGGCCCATTGTAAGTATTTACCCGCTCTGTGTCGTTTCAAACGTTCAGATACTCCGCAAGGTCGGTATACCAGCTAACAAGATCGACTAGGAAAACACCGGCCTTGTGAGCGTAGGCGCGTTCGTCGGATATCTCGCAGCAGCTTGGCCCTTCAGTCATCTCCCCGATAAGTACGCCGCCTACCTCACCCGACGAAACAACGGCATCCGAGAGGCTGAATTCCGGCTCTACTGCTTGGCCATCGTGTTCTTCGTGTCCCCTGCATCTTTGATACTCTACGGATACGCGGCCGAGCGACAGTTGCATTGGTCTGCCCTTGTTGTAGCTACAGGTCTTTTTCAATTCGGTGAGTTTTCCTATAAAGGCTGGGCCACGAGAGAAAAGGAGTTACGTCTTAGACTAACGACTGCAGGTGCATTTTTTGGCATGACGTACACACTAGCTTACGCTCTTGATTCATACGAGTCCAAAGTACCTGAGATGCTTATCGCGATGAATATTGGCAAGCAGTCGATCTCGTTTGGCTTTGGCTTTTCAGTCCTAGACTGGATTATGGAACATGGGTATATCACAATGTTCGCTGGTATATTCTGTGCTATTCTTACAATCAACAATCTCGCAGTATTTGGTTTCATTGCCTTTGGAAAGCCAATGCGAAGATGGTTCTCAAAGACCTGGCTGGCGGAGCTGCATCGGAACAGTATAGGAACGGACAGGAACACATCACTTTAAATACTTAGAGATCCTTGTTAGGCATCAAACGATCTCTTTTCCATGCATGCACTTACACACCCCTTATAGAGAGAAATTCCCATTATGTATCTATGTGTATATATAGAATGATCTGAATTTTTTCTTTCGTTATAAGCTAGCTTTGTGACTAAGAAGTTTAGTCTTAGTATGGCAATAGGCGAGGTCATGATTCTTGCTGGCCGACCTAATAATTGATCGATGCACGACAATCTAGACAGGGAGAAGCCCGTAAAGTGTCATTTAGTACTCATAGATTAGCCTAGTGTAGGATTCGAATTCTGTTAGTCAAACGACAGCGGACCAAGTTAACTTGCTTCTATTAGTAGCTATGTATAATGGTAGTGACTCCGTGTCGCAGGACTGTCAACCATGTATATTGAGTTATTCCTATATATCTACCAAAGGAGAGACAGAAGCGGCCGGAGTTATCCAACGCTGAGCCTCACTATATTGTGGAATGAGAGGACGTTACCCAAATATACTGCTGAGAAACTCTAGCTGTACCTTGATGTTTTCTTCAAACCGCGGCCCAAAATACGGATCAAAATGACCTGCATCCTGGAGTATATGAAGGCGCTTTGGCTCGAGTGCCGATTGGTATACAGAAAGTTGCTTCGCGGTATTTACAATGATATCTTTGGCCGCGACTACCATCAAAAGTGACGCTGGTGATACTCGATGTATGTAGGCACCGGGCTCGTGCATAGCTGCGTAGGTCACACTCTGAACTGTGACCGTTTTCTCCCATTTGTCACCGCGACGATCGAGTTCTGCTGTGAAGTCAAAGCCCGACGCATCCTGCAATATAGCCTTCGAAGTTCCGCTCTGAAGCTCTTCCCTAGAAGAGGGGAATATTGGGATCCGGACTGGTTCCGAGCCACCCATACTTGAGCTAGCACGTTCTCCCATAAGCATGCTGCTGTCGCCGCCAGCGCTGGCAAGCTCTCCAGATACGAACGAGACTTGTGTAATGACGGCTTTGATCGATTTGTTAACGGCAGCAGCATTAATAGCATTGCCGCCGGACATGCTCGTTCCCCAATACACGATCTTAGTTGGATCCACATCGGGTAAGCTACATGCATAATTAAATGCATCTAGGTAGTCGCGTGTCTGGAGCAAGGGGTCGACTTGGTTTCGCGGAGTACCTTCACTATCACCCCAGCAACGGTTGTCGTATATTAGAGTCGTATACCCAGCAGACTGAAACCGCATCGCGAAATCCGGCAAAAAATGTTCCCTCAACCCAGAGAACTATTAAGAGGTTAGTTTGTTTACAATACAGAGGCTTCTGACTCGTTACCTACCCCCTGGGTCATAATAATACAAGGCCTGCGTTCTCCTGCGCTGTACAAGGTCGCTACGAGCTTCAACCCATCGTACGTCTTGAAGTCCACTATCTTTGGGGCCGCCATGGTGTGGATGAGGATGGTGATGATAGGCGGTGATGACTAGAGGTCAAAATATCTGATCAAGTTACAGACCCTGGTGCTATTTGAGAAGGATAAGGAACGAGCTCAATTTTCTTAGAAAAAATGCATACTTAGCAGCACTATAAACCACGAATATATCTCGTCGCACTCTGAGCATAACGTCGTACCTTTACACGGGGTCATGCATGGCATGACATAGCTCTAGAGCCCGAGGAGCCCTCGGTGGTTGCCCCGGGGGCGGAGTGATGCTGGATTCCGAGACTTGGCGCTTGAGAACCCGATTGCGACTGCCATAGAAAACGGCTAGTTACCCCGAGGTGAATGAAACTAGTACCTACACCTCGGCTTTCTTGACCGGTATATTCATTATCGCTGATTGGTCCGAATTTTGGGTACGTTCTAGAACGGCAGAACGGGAACGTGATCCTTGGTCACGCTCGTTGGAGAGATGAGATATCCACCAGGTGACGATCTACGTCTGCGGTAGTTACATAATACTTCTTCGATATTTTCCTCGGTGAGATAGTCAGTCCTCGGCCCGGCGCACCTTGGCGCGAAAGGGGGACATACGTTTCAGCACGATTCGCTGCAGGCACCCTCTACCCACAATGCTAAGCACTGACCCTGCAAAGACAACGCGATAAATATAAGATAGGTACAGAAGCGTGAGATAGTTCGTTCAGGCGATAGGTAGCTCCGAGGAAGGTTTATTATCATAACCTTACGATCAGTATGGCGTCGTTTTTTGATACCAAATCTTTGGCAAAGGTGACAGAGATTGCTAAGACTCCTGCTGCACAGGCTTGCATAGGAGGATTGATTCTTTTATCGCTTACAGGCCGATGGAACAGGTGGATGTCGCGAAGGAGGACGAATAACTACGACACAGACAAAACCTGGGACTGGAAGAAGGAAATCGTGGTCATCACGGGTGCAAGCAGTGGCATTGGAGCCAAGGTTGTCTCCAAACTAGAGAGGGACAATGTGAAAGTCATCATTCTCGATCTGAACAAGCCTCCAGGGCGCACCGGTATGTCAATCGACCTCGTCGTTCCCACCTACGAGTTGTGTCACGTGAACTTACAGTCCACAGGTCCAAATACGAGCTTCTATCAGATAGATCTCACTTCGCCGGATGAGATTGTGTCTACTGCACAAAAGATTAGATCTGAGCACGGCGAGCCTACGGTTCTTATTAACAACGCAGGCATGGGGTTGCCCATGCCGAGCGTCGAAATGCCGGAGCCAAAGTTGCGCAAGATGTTCGAGGTCAATATACTCGCACCCATGTTACTAGTACAACAATTTCTACCATCAATGGTGAAACGGAACCATGGGCACATCGTCAACATATCAAGCATGGCCGCTTTCTGTACCCAGGCCATTAATGTGCCTTATGCGTGCACAAAGGTTGCCCTTTTAGCTTATCATGAAGGGCTTATACAGGAATTGAGACATCTCTACAAGGCACCACTTGTACGGGCTACGTAGGTCTTCGCAATCCCTAATGAGTGAAGAGGGACCCATACTGACAGAAAGTAGCGTCGTACATCCTACATGGGTTAGGACAGCTATGACACAGGACCTGTTCAATACAGGCAAACTGAATGATACAACGGTCGACCCTGACCACCTAGCAGGCTTGATTGTTGACCAGATTTACTCTGGCTATGGTGCTCAATTGGTCGTTCCTCCTAATCTAGGCTGGGTTTCGGTGGTGCGAGGCTTGCCAACTTGGCTTCAGGAGAACATCCGAGATGGTGTCACAACTACTGTATTGAAGGGTATGGGTATAATGTAAAGGGCGCAAGTAACGTCTCAACCGCCATTAACTATATGCATCAAGCATTTCCCAAGAAGTCCTGTCAAAGTCTTTCAGCGGCTCTAGGGGGTTTTCGACGGGTTTAACTCGCACCTTGGGTTACTGTGTGACGCAGCAGACAAACGTCGTGACATTTGTAAATAAAGTTGTGATCGAATAGAAGTCAAGTTCACTCAAATCCATTTCAGGTTCGGTGCTCATTTGATATGTTAGAGGCAATGTGATTAGTTTTGGGAACGTACGGAGTCAAAGAACAAGATACATCTGATACCAATAGTGACCGTCCTGCCTATGTTGTTGTTAGACTGTAGAAACGTCCCTCACCAGCTTAACTGAAACCTGAAAGTTTGCATTGCGTAGTCGATCCCATCCGTTAAACATCTTACATGACCTGCGAGAGATGTATAGTAAAAGTCCGACCCGCCTCTAGGTTATATCTTTCATACGTAGTTTAATAAAAAGAACCTACCTAAGATTAATTTAAAATGTAAATACATATATTATGTTTTTATTAAATAATCGTTAGTTAATTATATATTATAATATAATACACGTTAGGTTATATTTCGGAAAATAAATGTACATTTTAAAATAATATATCTTTTATTATTTATTTTAACCTCGGTAGTAAATGCCTTTATAATTTAATGCAATAGTATTTTTCTTGCTATAAGTAAGTTACTACAGGGTGAAAATTGTGTAGTACATGCCCCCCTACACGTGGTTTAGAAATATTGTCGTTGTCGAATGGTTTAAACCACGTTCTAGAATACGGGATGATGATTGGTTTTATCGACGTGGGTAGCGTAACTCCTAAGCGCTTGCTACTAAGCCAGCTGGGTTAGTTAGGTCACTTCCATAGCCTCATTATCACCTCTCGTGGGGGCAAAGTCTATGCCCGTGGGATCAATTATAGTCGAGCATGTCTTGCCCTTCCCTTTATCAAGTTGACCAGGGAAAAAAGATGAGAAAAACATTCAGGTATAATCTTTAAACACCGATTTTAAATCGCGGCCCGATGGCTCGTCTCCCCGCATGGTCAGGTAGGTAGGTACATACCTACATAGTACTGACTGCATCCTGCCAAGCCTAGGTACATATGTAAGAACCCCCTGAACTTACATGCGACCTGGTCTGGACAGAGGAGTCCCGCTTTGATTCTCACCGAATCGATGTAAATGGCCATGACTTGAAGCGTGTCCCACCCTGCATCTGGCAATGTTTGACTAGGAGGACGAGCTGTGCCTAGCTATTACCTTGTTACCTACCTAGGTAGTCTCTTAGCAACTACAGTCTTGAAGTCCTATGATCTTTAGAAAACATAGCTAATCACACCATTTGACAGTTCTGTCTAGGTACCTAGTAATATGTCATATTACGTTTGGTTCCCTGCCCTTTTATGACAATTGTCCGACGCGGCGTTGCACCAAAGCATAAGTACCTACATTAGGTAGGTCGTTGAAGAAGGGTCAAGTATACAGGAGGATACCGTAGTTACAAATATCATAATATCATAGAGACCACCGCTTGCGCCTCTTATATCGTTGGCCTTCGGCATGAACCTTTTTTTCCTGCACGGCATTGGACAACACCTATCACAATTAGGAGCGTACCGAGAACCCTGTTTCACTCACATGATTGGGTCGTGCAACGCCTAGAAAAGGATTTAATTACCGTAACGGCCTTCGTATTGCGTCAGATCGAACTCTCCCCCAACAGAACGAGGCTCTGTGTACCACCGTAACTCTGTACGTCTTGACTATTGTAACCTCTGCCATTTTTTCCCTCGACTATTATCTCGTCAGCTACATTCGCCACCTTTTTTAGTAGTCGTATTCAACCTCAAAGGACAACTGACTATCCCTACACAGTACCTATTCATGACTCCACGCGGTGGACTGACTAATCACGCAGCCAGCCACTCGGCATCATGACAGACTAGTGGTCGACTTCATCTTTGGCACCTGTACCATCGAATGGGTAATTATGCACACGGCTCGTTCCCATAGCTGAGAGCACATCGCGGCCAAGATAGCCCAAGTGTTTCAAGGATGACCACGCCGGAGCCCATGACACCTGCGACGTACGATCGTACGTATGGCGGCAACCGGGCTTTCCATAACTTTTTCAACGACTTCAGCCATATCCAAGACCCAAACTTAAGGCGACGACTCGCGCTGTCGGAAATCGATAAGGTCCCATTTGGAATGTACCACGTGAGGGCCGTCTTAGTAGCTGGCATCGGTTTCTTCTTGGACTCCTACGACATATTCGCCATCAACCTCGTAACAACACTTCTCGGCGTTGTATTTTGGCATGGACCTCCTGAAAACGCCAAGAATGGCTACGGAGGGAACTACGGACATTTACCGACTCCTGTCAGCCAGACTCTAAAGGCATCGACGAGCGCTGGGATCGTCGTAGGCCAGGTCCTATTCGGCTGGTTGGCAGACAAATATGGGAGAAGAAAGATGTACGGAATCGAGCTCGGTATCATAGTCTTCTCAACCCTCTCCTGCTGCCTAGGTGCGTATGGCGTATCTCGCCTTAGAGCCTAGTGTCCATTTGGTGTTGGATGTTGACATTTGCACAGTTGCTGCCTCACAGGCAGTAAGCTTTACTGGTCTGATGACATTTTGGAGAGTAATGATGGGGTAAGATCGACAGCATCAGCACTCAATGAATACGATCTTAATGTCGTGCTTAGGATCGGTATAGGCGGCGACTACCCCTTGAGTTCTGTCATCACCTCGGAGTTTGCACCGACGCGGTGGCGTGGTGCTATGATGGCTGCCGTATTCTCTATGCAGGGGATGGGTCAATTGCTTGCTGCCGTTGTCGCTTTGATCGTCACGGAATCCTTCAAGGATGCCTTCGGAAACGCTCCGGACGTCAACCAATGCGATTACGTCTGTCAAACGGCGGCCGACCGCTGTTGGCGTATCATTGTAGGGGTAGGGGCCTTTCCTGCCTGCTTCGCTCTTTATTATCGCATTACGATCCCCGAAACACCTAGGTATACGTTCGAAGTCGCCAAGGACGTAGAGAAAGCGGCGGCTGATATAAAGGCATATATGTCGAGCCAGTCAGAAGGAGAGGTCGACGAGGTAACACGAGCGAGAATGAAGAAGGTTGCGGCCCCGGCGCTCAATATACCTTCGGCATCCTGGCACGATCTCTACTGTTATTTCACGCAATGGAAGAACGCCAAGGTGCTCATAGGGACAACCCTATCCTGGTTCTTCCTGGTAAGCATCTCATTGCCATTTTCCCTTCTTGAGCTGTCTGACCCAGGTGCAGGACCTGGCGTTCTACGGTCTAGGTCTGAACAACCAGATAGTATTACAGGCAATTGGCTACGCCGACGGAGACTCGCTCTACTACATCCTATTCAACGGCGCAGTTGGTACGATAATTCTAGTAGTGGCCGGCTCCCTCCCTGGGTATTGGACCGCTATATTGACAGTTGACAGTCTCGGTCGCAAGACACTTCAAATTGTTGGATTTGTCGTTCTCACCATCACCTTTTGCATATTAGGTTTCCTCTATAATAGCCTCAGCAAGGGGGCTCTATTAGCTCTCTACGTCATCGCCAACTATTTCTTCAACTTCGGACCAAACACGACTACCTTCATCGTTCCCGGCGAGTGTTTCCCAACTCGCTACCGAGCTTCTGGTCACGGCCTCTCGGCGGCAATGGGAAAGGTTGGGGCCATCGTCGCGCAGGTCATTTCTCTGCCTTTGCTCACCAAGGACGCACCAATCCCCTGTACGGGCAAGGCGTGCACGCCTTGGCTTGACCGACTGATGCAGATCTTCGCGTTGTTTATGCTCTGTGGGACATTCTCGTCGCTCCTCATCCCCGAGACTAAGGGATACACCCTCGAAGAGCTGGCAGGAGAACCGCCGACATCGTACAACTCGGGACGTAATGGCAGCATCATCGACAGTGCCATGTCAAGATGGTGGAAACCGTTCTCGGGTGGCCAACCGGCCGGTTTCTACTACCCTCGCATGGCCCCGGGCGGCCGAGCGGGGATCATGAGCACACCTGAGACGGCGGCCCGGAACGCCAACACGACGAACAAGTGGTGGAAATGGTGGAAGCGCTACGACAATCAACGTTCTCGTCCTCGCCCCTCTCCCCAGAGCGATGACGGGATAGATTGCGCAGCCAGCTCAAGCTCGACGGCAGGTTTTGCGACGTCTGGAGAGACCATGGTGGCAAGCGCGGGAGTATTGCCGGGCTGGGGAATTGGCTGGGGTCGGATAGATAGAGGAGGACATCCTCTATCGATGGAAAACATACGGTTACAAGATGTGGGGAGCTTGTTAAGGTGAGGGGGACTAGGTGAAGGGGTTTGTATTATATTATTATTGTTTCTCGGGTACAAGAGAACTGCAATGTGATACAGTTAAAGGAAAAGTAGGGAGGACGGGCATGGGCACGGCGCATGGGTCTGGCCTGATGAGAGCGTGGCAACTAGGTACCTCTACGAAACGACATAACCACGGCCAATGCATTATCGATGTTCTCTAAGAATGTAGCGATTCTTCTACATTGGCTGCAATCAAGTCCCGTAAACCAGGGACAGGCATCTTCCACTAGACGTGCTTTTAACGTGACCGCGATAGTTTAATAACCTCGCCTCACTCATTTCCGCTCGCGTCCTGGGGAGTTGGCGTAGGTTGTAGAATCACCGGGCTGTTGTACACCGGAGCTGTGGCGTCTAGGAGCGTCTTTACTCGTTCGAGGAGTTGAACCTTGAATTGAACTCGATGTTGTTCGTAGTCGTATACTGCATTGTCCAGTATATTCTTCTCTTGTTCCCTGCGAACGCTAGGGGAAGCCAGAAGGTTGCGGCTAATGGCTTCCGACGCCCCCTTCTGCACGTTTAGCATCTTGCAACTAAGACCTACGGGGAGCCACTGGACTAGCTCCTTGAGCTCTTTAAACAGATCGGCACGCTTCTTATCGTTGAGAACGACGCATAGGAGGATACAATTGTCGATGATATCCGCGACATTGATGGGCTGTAGGGCCGAGTATTTGGCACGGACGGCACGGCAATTGCAGAACAATTTGGCCAGCGTTGTATCTAATCCCTTGATAGCCATGGCCTCGTCTGGAACGACGAACTGTGTCGTCCTAGCCGCCTTAGTTGTGCAGGCCTCTGGTATAATGTGGTGAAAAACCTCTACCAGATTCGCGCGAGGACACCACTTTTGCAACCACTCCCACGTTGCTTCGTCTGTAACTCGTAAGACAGCATCGGCTGCGAGGTTGAGTGCGCTTTCGTCGATACCCTTAAACTGCACCTCGGGATAGTCGCGGAGCACGTCCTCGAGGGTTCTCTCGGGGAGGGCAGATGGCACTGGCTGCGGTATCCACTACCATTCCAAATATTAAATCCCCAGTCTCACGGCAATGATTTGTGGGTTCATAATGTACTTACCACCAACTTCTCGAAACGAGGATCTCGAGGGCCAGGACAGCCGAACGCACTCGTCCCGTTTGAAACGTCGGAAAGAGCGCGGTCAATCGTGCACTCGTTGCGTCTCGACATGCCCGGGTTGGTAGCGTAGGGTTTCCAGCCGGTCTCAGCTTGTTGAAGTGAATGGCGTTGGCGTGCGCCGATGTTCTTGGATTTGCCCATGTTAGGAAAATTGGTAGTGCTAGTAGGGGTGATTAGCTAACGTGGGCAAAGCCTTGTGGGCAGATGGAAGAGAAAGGAATCGAGGGTGCATTGTAATGTAAGTAAAAGGTTGAATGAATAAATAAACACCTTGGCAGATGGATTATAAACATTTACATTTATCACTAGGTGTACCTACTCGTATAGTCCAAAGGAAGGCACGCACTTACCGAGCCGGGATTAATCAAACTTTGGATGGGGGACGAAAGAAGAAGGCATATATCATTTTACTCCATGTACCTACCTAGGTATGTCGATAGGCAGTGTCGATACGATTCGGCAGGTGCCACACATATGTATATTGTATATGTGTATATGTGCACTCTCGAGTGTAGAAGTCGTCCTCCTATCATTCTTCCAGCTGCGTTGCTTTATCATCCATACTGCGCATCATAGTTGCCTCTTCGTCCTCCATCTCGACGTCGATACCGTTTCCATTTCCATTCCCAAACTGCAAACCCCTCTTTTTCATTTCTCCTTCGATCCAGGTCCTCGTTACCATGCCTTTCCTAAGCTCGTCGTAGTCTTCTCTCTGTCTGCGCGCCCAGCCCTCGAGACTGCGCATGCCGACGACTAGGAACCCGAGCTCCTCGCGGTCAACGTCGAAGACCTCCCACCAGGCGCACTCGGGCATCTTGGCGCCGACGTCTCGAGCGGCATTATAGATGGCGGCCACGGCTAGTGCATTCGGCTGATGTGTCAAGTACAGCAGCTGCGGCGAGAGCAAGGCGGTGTTCAGGTAGGCGATGCTACGCCGCGATATCTCGGTTTTAGAGAAGCCCAGGAAGTCGAGCGCCTGTAGGTAGGTGATGGCGAGGGGATGTGGGAGCGCTACGTGCGTATCGAAGGAAAGCGAATAGAGCACGCGCGCTTCGAGGGATAGGATACGAGACCGAAAGGCAGCGTATTCAGCTTCGGAGAGGTAGTATGAGGATTGATCCCCCTTTTCTTTTTCCTCGGCTGCCAACGGATTTTCCCCTCCTTGGAAGAAGGAAGACCTCGGAGAGAGAAGGTAGGCATACACATTGCACACGTCCCGAGGCGTGCACGGGTGGGCGCCGAGCTTCGCAACCAAGAAGAGGGCCGCTGCTGACACATCGCTGAACTCACGAGACAAAGGCGACTCGACCAACCAGTATCGTGCGAGTACGACGTTTGCTTGCGCTGTAACGGACTGGGGAATTCGCAACAGGACACCGGCGGCTTGGGTCAAACATTGTGTGGCGAAGAAGATAATGTCCTGGAGGTCGGAGGGGAGGGCGCTGAAGGAAGTCCGCTGGTATAGCTGGTCGACTGTTGCGAGGGTGTTTGTCATGTGCGCCATTGACATTGTATATTGAATGTTACCTACAATAATCCGTTGTGGTTTGAGAACGTCATGCAAGGCTGTGAAAAGCTAAAAAGCTGCAACTTTGAGGCTGATGTTATCAGATAGTGGTAGATAAGACATATTATGTACAAGGATTCTTATCGTCGACCGGAGCCCCGGTGGGGGAGATGGACAACCTAGGACGGGAACAGGGACTAGCTAACGCCACAGCCCGTTGAGCCCCATCCATGGAACCCATGCGAGCTCAGGTCGTGCAACCACCAATCCCTTTTCAATTTCAACTTCAGCAATGGGATAGCGAATCTTTCTTCTTTTGTCCTCCGTTTTCGCTGTTTTCCAATATCTATCTCATGCACGGTGTATGGGGCTAGGTGACATCAGCAAACCGGTCGCATCCGCGATATGTCGTCTATCCTGGCTACCTTGCCACCTGGGACTCTGGGACCCTGGTCCAAGGCCGTGACAATCTGCCCTACACCACATGTAGAGACTTATTAGGTAGCTAGGGAGCACTATGGACATGTTCCTCGACCATCACCCAAGTCACTGTACAAAGCCCTCCTTACGGTCAATGGCTAACCGTTATGAACCTTGGCATTGCTCGCTAATCTGCGGATACACTCTATATCCATGCTGGATTGGGGATCAAAGAGAGAGTACCGATGCAACAAGGCAACTCTTACTCGCAGCCGGAGTCGCCGTCAGTGATATTCATGGCAATATGTATGCAGAGCAGCTCGACCAACTTGTTTAGGACATTAGACCAAGTTTCGGCACCGGCTTGGCGAGTACCGTGCATATTCGGCCCTTGTCAGGAGCACTCATGGAACAAATATGGCATAATTACAAAGCGGATCGTAACCACCACTCACTCTAATAGGCGTGCCATCTCTCCTTAACGTGGGGGTCACGATCCCTGTTACTACACTCATCTGTGTGTAACAGCAAGATACATCTCCGGCTCCCCGGATCGACAAGTACTTCCCCGGACCGCCGGCTTCGATGCCGAAACGGGCTCGTGGTCTGCTCGGTAGTCTCTTGTCTTCGTAGACCTCTGCCCAAAGCCTTGGCCTTGAACTCCGGTTACGGTGGAAATTCCTCGAACAACGTCATTCCTGCATTGCAGCGTACTACGCTATCATATAGGGCTTTGAGTGTCTGTCTATATATGATTTTACCAGACGAGTACGAAAAATTGAAAAACCTTAGGCGGGTTTCAATTCGATGCCGAAGTCGGGATTCTGGCATTCGCCAGTGAAATATTTTGACTGAATCTGCCGGCAAGGTGCTACCCTCTTCCCCCCCCCCTTTTTTCCCGCTACCGCGTCATAATTCCAAGCCTATTAAATTCCCGCCACGTATCCATAGTACTTATTTCTATATTTATGCTTGTGTCTAATCATCCAGTCCAGTATCACTTTGGTATTCCTTTGGACCGCTCTCTCTATACACGGTTATCGTGCCGTTCTGCCGTGTCTTACCTGTAGGCTTAATTTACATATGGAGCTCATTCTGAATACAAACTCAACATCCTTAGCCGAGAAACTCGCAGCCTTATTTGCTTGAAAACTCGAGGCGTCGAATCGCGTCTATTTCCTTTTCCAACATGACCTCCTGTGATAGTGTTTCTTAACAACGTAGCTTGTGTCGTACTTCAGGCTTTGAATCTGGCGCATGCTAGCGTATCATAGATCGAACAAGGCCATGTAAGACGACGAGGGCTGCATATCTAATTTTACCTGAGTATAATATTTATCTACTTATCACCTTAAGAATACGTGGTATTCTTGTGGTACTTTGCAAATGTCTATTTCCCGTCAGCTCGGCTGCCATTCACCGGGCGTCTGACGGAGCTACGAGGTCTCCTGTGATTTGTTTGATGGGTAATTTGAGTAACAGGGCTACGCATCGCTATTCATTGGCCTCTTGTGTTCTTCAAGGGTTACAGCGAGACTTGGTAATTAATCTGAGTTCCAGAGTTTTGCCTTTAGAGTACCTATATCTGTACATCTAAATATTACATAAAACGAGAATAGTGTGGTATATTGCGGATAAGGGTACGTGCGCTGGGCTTTGTTCAGCTGGACAATAGTATTTTCGAGCCTTTGTGTACACCTCTTCAGAGGTTTCCTTTTATAATGCCCTTGTTATGCCTGGATAAAGAAACAAATGCTTCGAAATTTCTCGCTCATCAAAGAATCATAAGAGATAGGCTATCCTGTTCTATACATAGCCATATAGCCTTTGACTTATGAACGGTCCCTGATGCTGCTATAATATGCTCCATTTGAATTTTTGATAGGTTACAATGGAAATATAAATAGGAGAACCTCCTTTGCTAGATTTATAACCCCAACAAGGTTAAAAAGAGAACAGAAACTGACGATGTGTAACGGAACTCAAATAGAAATGTCCTGTGGGCATATTCTAACGCACTACACACAGAAGTGCGGGAAGGGCCAGAATAAACCGTGCCCGGAGCCTAGGCTTGATAAACCGCGTACTTACCTACCGGATTGCTGCGCCGAGTGCGACCCGGACTTTAATTCGAACAGAATCAAGAGGGAACATAGGGAACAGCACGCTGAGTTGGTAGAACAGGTACGCGCAAAACAGCGCGATGGTCGCTCGGAGGAGGTCGAGCGGTTGCTAGAGCGCATGAACGTCCTCAGCCGGTCAGCGAGCCAAGCAATCGGTGAGGCGAAGCGTTTGTGTTCGTCTGGGAGCGACGTCGAGTTTCCTGGTGGTGTTTTAGAGCCCAGGGGGACCTCCAAGTGGATAAATGGCAAGTGCGTCGTAAGTAATCTCCTACTCTCTTTCTGTCTTGTCTCGAGAGCCAGGACTTCCTAATCGAGCTCATTTGGGAGTCAGGAACAATCACTCACGAGACATACTTCACCCATCAAGACCCTTTACTGAAGAAGTAATTACTGACTCATGTTGTTATAGTGGGAGGAAGAAAATCAGGGCAACCCGGCGCTGTACCGAGTAGGCAGGCGAATGGCCACCTTTTCGCCCGCCGTGAAGGTGGACAAAGCACCCAGAACAGATGCCAAGATATCGGGACCACCGCGGCTTCGCTCGACCAAGAAGGAATATATCGACCTATCTAAAGGGGTGGAAGCACATCACGAAAAGCCCCAGGGGGCGCCTCTCTTCCGCACCGAGAAACCGTATTCCAGTCTGCCAGATAACGTAATTGTAGTGGAAACCCACGAGCAACAGAAAGTACCACATAGCCAGCCACGTCTTCGGCGAACGAAGAAGCACATCGGCCACAACGATGAGACTACTAGTTCTTGGTCTAAGAATACCCCGAAGCTTAAAGGTAAGCGGCAGGAAGACGGATCCTGTGATCAGATTGGGCGTCCTCGCTTGCTGACTAAACAGAATCATACTGCAGAAGGAGGTAATGAACTAGATGGGGACATTTGGTTACAGCTCGCCGAGGAGAACACACAAGGTATGAGTCCCAATGGTAGAATTAAGTATCGCGTATTGCCGAAATAGGTGTGTAGAATACAAATAATTTTCTCTAGTCTCCATAACAATGCCTTTCCCCCCATCCTTTGAACGTGACACATCTAGCTCTCTAATGTCGATCACGGCCCTACAGAATTAAAACCATCCGGAAAATCTACCTGCCCTAAGCGATTCGCGATATCCAACGGCTTCACAACCATCTCGTCTCCAGGATCAGTATTTCCCTGACCGCTAGTCTCCTGCATTGCTTTCTTAGCCTTGGTGTACTCCTTGACGCGTGTAGTGGCAAGCTTTCCCGCCCTTCGCCTATCCGTGGGACATCGCAGAAGCGGGACCTGGATGATGGCTGCAAACACGTCGAAGACCTTCTCCACAGCTACATTGTGCCGCTTAGCAACATCATCGAAGGGAAATCTCTCTTGGCATGTCTCCGCCACATCTACTATTAGGTTTGGCGATGGCTTGCGATAGGTGGGTTGGATGAGAGACGCTGGGGGCTTTACCGGGCCCGGGACTGCATTGCTAACATCGGTTTCTGGCATTGGTGAATGTCCGTGTTGATCGCTGGATATCTGGGGGGATGGCTGTGAGTCTATCCCGTCACCGTGTTGGTGCATAGGCGTTGGGTTGGGCATGTGAGATGGAAGGGCAGCAAAGTGGTTGCCATTAATTGGCATCATGATCGGGGTGAAGCCTGAGCCAAAAGCGTGCATATTGTTCTGACCCATAGTTATCATTTGGGGATGAAGATGTTGACTGTACGGTTGGTGATAGGCCATCTGTGTCATTAAGTGTTGCGGCATGCCGTGGTGCATCGTAGGAAGCCCCTGGGCCTTAGCGAAGCTTACCTGTTGCCGCATTCTAGAGCACACTTGGCACGGTTGCTTCGTGGTGTTTGGTTGAGTGGCATTATGAGCTGCACTCGACAACGTAGGGCTATGCCGTGCAGCTTCGGGGGCCCTCCATACTTCGGCTCTTGGTAAGGGAGGCGGTGGCATAGCTAAGACTTCCGGGTTCGCTTCTTTTGGATGTCTAGCTGATGTTGGAGATGGTGAATTTACCTGGGTGGTCGAGGCGTCGACAATGTGGGCTTCATCATCTGCCGAATCAGGTTCTCCTGGCTCAACCGGAAAGTCACTAGCTGTCAAACATGTCACAGGTGCGTTGCGAAAAGCAGAGGCCTCGGAACCATTCGAGGGCGTAACTGTCCGTGGCAGTTGTTTGGGCGAGAGCTCTGGTGGACTCAACGGTCTCGGCTTGCGAAACGGCTGATCGAGAGCGAATCTCTCCAAAACAGGAAGCGACACGCCCCTCAGCGCAGAAGTGAGCTCCATCGCGTTAAAGTCTGAGGGTAAACCGACCATGCCTGTACTAACTCGTCTATCAAATTCTCTAGACTCTGCAGGTGGCATAGCAACAGGTGATGATATCGGGGTACTGGGCACCGTGGGAACATGTTGTTGTTGTTGAAGGGTGGGCGTGGGCCTTTGATCGCTCATCTTTCGCCTCTTGACGGGCTGACATGATATGAACTGAATGTCATCGTCTGATCTCTTCGAAGGCGTAACAGTAGAGTTGGAAACCGATGAGAGAGAAGGACCACCGCCAATGAGCCTACGAGTACAAGGAAGATGAGTATTTACTCGGGACTGAGGTTGAGGACTTGTGGACATTGTTAGTAGCGATATCTAGACAAAATTCGAAGATCTACAACAGACAGGAGAGGAATGGCGGGGTAGATGACCTATGTATTTGTAGGTGGTGGACTTGATCGAAATACACATGGTGGATTGAGAGCAACTAAGACATCAAAGACGAAGAACCATTAGACTGCATAGAACTCCAGTCCACTTTCTTTCATAACGGTAGAAGAGCAATGAGAAGGGGTATATATGGATTCATGCCGAAGCAATGGTAGCTAGTGATAACATACCTAGACAAGGACGGCTTTAGTGCATTTGTACGAGCTTTTACATACCATGTTGTGCGAAGAAGGGGGGGATACGGTGAATGAGAACGTGCTCGAAAGAGCTGTACAATACTACATGTAGGCCTGGTTAGACTAGCTAGTAGCTACCTTGTTAAGATTGAAATTGTTAACTAATCGCGTACGAGTGGTTGGATATTAAACTGAAAAGGTCATATTTGGATCGAGACCAAAGAAATTGCGAGCATGGAAGTCCACAAAAGGTATGTGAATTATATGAGAGAGGTAATGGTCTAATGTTCGTCGTCAACGAAGCTTTAATAATTTCATTACCTAATAGTGGACGGTGTGGATACCTTACACAGGTACTTTATGCAGGTACCTACATAGGTACATATGTATGTAGGTATGTATGCATCTAAAAAAGGAAGCCACAAAGCACCGCCACCGCGGGGCAGATTTAGGTACCTATACACATAGGAACCTTCCTAGTACCTAGAGGAGGAGCTGCAGCTGCAGCCTTAGTGATCATAACTTTTGGTTGCTTCTAAACTTCACAACCTTTCCTTTTTCTTTCTCTCTCTCTCTCTCTCTCTCTCTCTGTTTATTAGGTATTTACCTTATTCTTTCCCCTCTCAAAAAATTTCCCCGGTATCCCTCTGAAATCCAACAAGATGGGTTCCGCTGATGCAAACACGTTGATTTCGTCACAGAAGTCTTCGGACTCTGGCGTGCAAGCGGTCCTACATCCTCTGGTGCTTCTCACCATTTCCGACTACATCACACGACACACGTTAAGAGCCCAGAAAGGACCTGTAGTGGGTGCTTTGATAGGACAACAGAATGGAAGAGAGATCACCATCGAGCACGCCTTTGAGTGTGCTACTGCGGAGAGCGACGGCAATATCACACTGCAGGCCGACTGGTTCTCTCAGCGACTAGAGCAGAGTTGGTCTACCTTTTGTCTTTCAAACGCTACTAATACCATCCCTTACTAACCTTTCTCCGTAGTGAAAACTATACACAATTCCCCCCAACTCGATCTTGTCGGCTGGTATACTGTCTTACCAAAGAGCGGCCCGACCCCTTCCATACTACCCATTCACAGCTGGATCCTCTCGGAGCACAACGAATCCTCCCTCCTCCTCGCATTCCACACCGAAGAAGCAGTTCAGCACTCGGCAGGTAGTAAGCTACCCCTAACTATATACGAGTCTAACTACGAGGTCGACGAGCCAAAGCCCGAGCAGGGCGAGGATAAGGAGATGCGAGATGGAGACCCGCCTCTAAAGTTGAAGTTTACCGAGTTACCCTATTCCGTCGAGACGGGTGAGGCTGAAATGATCAGCATGGACTTTGTCGCTCGCGGCGCTGGAAACGCAACCGTGGTCGAGCCGAGGGAGCAAAAGAAGCCTGCCGCCGTGTTTGGCTTCGAGGCGAACCCCAAAGGAAAGCAACCCGCCAAGGCAACCCAGCCTCGGGATGCGAACCAGCATGCCCAAGAGCACACACTATCAAGCGAAGACGAGGAGATGATTGCCGCCCTCACTGCCAAAGCGAATGCTATCAAGATGCTGCAATCCCGTGTCAACCTTCTAACAACGTACCTCCAACGACTACCACCTTCATATCTCTCTCCTAACGTCACCGCAAATCTTGCTCCAGCTCAGCAAACAACACCGTCGCACACCATCCTGCGATCCATTCAGGCTCTGGTCAACAGATTATCACTGCTGGTACCGTCCAACACAAAGGCTTACGAGCTGGAGATGCTCAGCGAAGCTAACGACGTGCACTTGATGGAACTGTTGAACGACGTGATGCAGAGTATCACCGAGGCCCGCGACGTGGGTAAGAAGTATGGTATCGTTGAAAGCGCCAAGAACCACAACAAGAAGTTGCTAGAGAACGCAGGAAATCTGGGCCCTCAATATGGCTTTGCTAGTACTGGTGACCTCGCAATTTAACGTGGTCAAGGGATGACTTTACGACATGGCATTCTGCATTTGCAAGGCGAAGGAGGCGTTTAGGGGGCTGGTCTAGCAAGCTGTATTGGGTCGTGAGCTGAAACCGAGCCCCGGATGGTTAGGGACAATCAGTATTTGAAAGATCACGATAGATCAACCAAGGATGAGCTACACGATAGTCAATGCATGCATGAATAACAAGTGTTTATTCTAGGTATGTGATAACTACTTTTTGCCTCTATTAAGGCACCATATCACGACCCTTCTACCCTTAAAGGAGAGGGAACTAAAACGAACCCCGCAAGTTGAACAGCCGCCATCTACAGGATATGAGCGAGAGGACCATTGCACCCGATGCAAATGCCGCCAGTCTTCAGTTCATGCCACACCAGCCAACCTCGGCAATATCAATCTACCTAGGGGAACATAAAAGCAGGAAAATTTGAACTGCATGCGGAAGAAGGAATGACCAAAGAAAATGTCTAGAAATCCCAATCCGTGAATTGATAGTAAGATTGCTTCTCTTTTTCATTACTAGGCCTAGAGCCGTTGACAAAATTTTGCTTCCCGAATCATCAAGGTAATACCACCGCCAGTCTCGGGGTTTTTTTTTTTTGGTTTTGTTTGCCAGGAGGGAGGATACGAGAGAAACATCTCCAGCTGGCGGTCGTGTGAAAATTAAGACAGGGAGGGTGTCAGTCCTACAGACGAACATCAAGCCTCGATGACAACTTTCAAAACGAGATTCCCATCGTCATCTATTGTCCTGCTCGCAAGCTCAAAGGCATGTTTTGCAGCGTCGAGGCCTTTGAATTTATGAGTTACCATGTCGTCAAGGCTTGGTAGAGTGAAGCCCGCTCCACCGTGCCCCTGAGCAGAGAGTAATCTTATTCCAGTCCCGTATGTATTTGCATACCGGAAAATTCCCAGCATGTCAACTTCTCTCAGGTGTGCGGCAGACATTGGGAGAGTCTGGATCGGAGTGCCCATGCCGACCATGATGACCTTGCCACCGGGCCGAGTAGCATAAAGGCTAGTATGCATGCAGGCCTCCTTGCCGGTGCATTCAAACGTCATGTCAACACCTTCGTCCTCATCGTCATTCTCCAGACCCGGAGACGGTTTGGTTAGGGAAAGTATATCAGCCGCCAGACCCTTAGCACCTTCAAATTGATCGTGAATAGAGTCCAAAAATAGGCTCGCCGGTGTCACCGCACCAGATTCTAGAGGTGTAGAACTTCCGGATGTTGTGAAAATAGACGAGCTGCTAGATGACGGTTGCAAAGGATGAGGAACGACGAAACCGTGAGTGGCGAAGCCCTTCTTCACTGCGTAGTCCACACGGCCAGCGTCGACATCGGTGATGGTGACTGACGTGCAGCCAGATTGGCGCGCCATCGCAGCAGTCAGAAGGCCGACCGTCCCGGCGCCCATAACTAGAGCTGTAGAGCCCGGGGCTGGGCTAGCACGGTTCACAGCATGAATAGCAACAGACAACGGCTCAAGTAACGCCGCCGCTTCGAATGAAACACGATCAGGAAGCCTAGGGAAGCTGTCAGAAACGGGTATGAAGGCCTAGGACATAGGGACATACTTATGGCACCAAACTGCTGGGTGATTTATCCTCTCTTGAAGGGTTCCTTGGAAGTGAGGAACACTCTTGGCGCTACTCCTAAATCGCATCCTCTTGCACAAGTTATACCTGCCTTTCCTGCAGATGCCACACTGGCCGCAGGGTACACCAACTTCCAGAGCAACACGGTCACCGATTCTGAAGCCGCTGACCTGAGACCCGATGGCCACGACCGCCCCAGACGATTCGTGTCCCAGAGAGAGCGGAGCACAAGCACATAGGTCTCCATTGGCGAACTTTTTGTAATAGGAGACATCTGAGCCACAGATACCTGTGGACTTGACGGCGATTTGCAATTCACCAAGTCCAGGCTCCTCGATACTTCTGACTTCCTGCTCAATCAAGGTTAATTGGCAAATTGGCAATGTTTATTACGTCGACAAGAGGAAGAGACTACATCTAGTGTAACAAGAGGTGGGTGAAAAAAATAGGGGGGTGGAGAGGGCTTGACTCACCAATCGTAGGTCTCGAGGCCCGTGCAGGACGGAAGCATTAATCTTGTTTGAGCACTTTGAGTAGATGGGTAACTGCATTGGCGTGATATCAGACATGGCGGAGGGCGCCATTATCGAGTGACAGCGTGGGATGGAGTGGGATAAAACCCCCGAAGATGATGGGGCTAAGAAGGGGCTTTCTGACGACTCAGACTGCGTAATCCGGGACTGAAGTGTAGAGGAGAGTATAAAGTTTGGGGGTTTCTAGACAGGGGGAATTTGAGCACCGAAGGGTATGTAGCTCGGGCAGCTCGTGGGATGATATGGGAAAGAAGATAGAGACGGATGAAGCCAAGCTGACGTTGATTCTCTTGACAAAGAGAAACCAAATATAGGAGGTAAGGATTCGTGATCAATATACAAATGTAAGAAAGCACGATACTTACCTGGAGATGGGGAGCACCCCCACCCCCTTATGTATTGACCTTGTGTATTAGGGTATGGGGGGAATGCCATGACGAGCTGCTTGTGTCAATCGACTTAAATTATCGTCAAGGTTAGATAGATTCTGGGATCGGAACAGCAACCAGGGTTTCCAAGCAGCGCGTGAATTTTTCCAGGTCCAGTCAAACGTCAACGAGTTATCTTGAGAGGCATAGAGGCACTTCATAATATCGGGAAATCATATGCAAGAAGCTAGCAATAGTGCGACCACTATCAAGTTCGGTAACGAGACCCCTGATCGTACCTTGAGTAGGTATGGGTGTGGTGTACGTGGTGTATGTGTGGTGTAGCTGTGGGTGTTCGTCTTTGCATATTCCGTACTTGTACATCCTGTCTCGACGGTACTTGCAGACAAGGCTAGCGAGTAGGGACATGGCGTCACATACGGAATAGTACTACACATGCGTTCTAAGGTTGCCTACCTAGGTACCTAAGGTAGGTAGGTATGCTATACTCAAAGTTACCGCAACGGGAGGTGACGGCTTTCTGCTTCTCTGGGAGGAGACCGTTATAACCGTCCGAAACTGGGCATACGGTGAGTTGACGGACGGCATAAGTATCACTACCACGAATGTGAAAAAGCGGCTCTCGATGCGGCGAATCCGGAAGTGTCTCCTAAGCGCGGCATTAGGTTGAGATGTAAGTAGTAAAGGCGTCGGATCAGAAGCTGAAGATTCCCTAGAACAAGACTCAAAAAGGGCTAGTGGCCTCGTCCGGAGCTCCACTAGCACTGCACCAGGAGGCTAGACTTGCCAGTGCCCGCGCATAGGTTTGTTTGACCGGCTCTGAAAAGCACTGGTCAAAAGAAGACGGGACGTATTTCGCCGTAATCCTGATATTAAAATTCACGAGTGAGATTATTAGATGAAAGATCCGGGGGGAAATACTGGACCCTGAAATGCTGCAATATTTATTAAGCTGATCCGATACAAACAAGGTATGTACCTAGTTCCCAGACATACGGGACTGCCCAGTTTGATTCATGCAATTGACCGCAATAGGCACTTTTCTTCTTATTCTGCAGCACGTTAGAGACTGAGGGAGTTGTGAGCTTCGTCAGATGTCAGTAGTATGTAGTAGATCAAGAGTCCAAGAGCGGAGCATGGATTGCCTAATTGGGGAGTTTTCTTGAACCGAAGTACTTGAAAAAGCTATCGTGAGTTTCGGCTAACCCACTTGAAGCCGCATGCAATATCGAATAAATGCCACTCATATGTATTCGTAGAAGTTATTGGTACCCACCGACCCTCCACCTACATACCACGTACAGCGTACATCTACATGTATGTGATATCTTAGTAGTTACATGTACGCATCTTGAGCTAATGATGGGAAGGAACCTTATGTCCGAAACCCTCAGAACCATAAAAACTAAACTTGCTCGCCTGGTGAGATGCGTCTTATAACATCTTACTTATTATTATATCCTCTTACTTTGTATTGCCTTGTCCGTTCCCAACTGGTCTATCGTTACCACCCAAGAACTCCTAACAACATCCCCTCGTACCGTGAGCACCGGTAAGTAAGACTTGCATTGCATTATCCGTTCAACGCAAGAAAAAGGACCGGCCTTCAGGAGCCTAGGCATCTCTCGTTGGAAATGCTATTAGCTATTAGCCTAGGAGGGCACTGTCATGCTGCAAGCTCGTCTTATGCGGTGTCTCTTCAAGGATCAATTTTGCCGCTACCCCCGGCCATGTAGCGAGACTCTTGCACATGGCAGCAGGGACGGTAGCAGGTTACTACATACATACATACATACATACCTACATACATGTATGTTGATATCTCCAACAAGGACAGGGCGAGGTCAGATGCTTTGACTCACTCGCTGCAAGATGGATGTCGATAGCGATACAGCCAATGTTCTAACAGTTGCGCAATCATTTGCTTGGCCGCAAAGCACACCTCATCCAACTCGACCAATACCCTATCGGGACTTGGAGCATTGTGCCGTGTGCCTGATTGTCACCAACCTGTTTTCCACGCTGGCACGACATACCTAAACAGATTATATGTGCTCCCTAGCCACGCACTGCAATACAGTCGTACGACAGGCTCCACGACCTCATCTTTCACATGTCCCTCCCACCCTGCTTTCTGCAGAATAAAAACAGGTCAAATTTCATTGTTATGGAATCCGTGAGGTTTTCAGCACATCCCCGGGCATGCTCCTCGCAGCTTGGTTTGAATGTTGTTCGGAGCCGTGGCCGGTCTTCCTATATTCAAGCAATGATCAACTGCCAGGGAGATGTAGTGTCTTGCCCCATGTAAGTCAGTCAGCCCAGGTTCACGCCGATCTGTATGTCCATCGACGGAATCCTGCCCATGCCTCGGAACACATCCAATTGAGCTTTTAGTCACGGAAGCCGGAATCTTCATCCCTTTGCTGCGTACAGTAGTATGCAGCTAGTATGTAGGTACCTTATCACTGCTCGCCAATCTTCTACATATGGATGATGGAATTGTCCCCCTTGCCCCAATTGAGCGTTCTGAGGGGTTCCGTCCCGCTGGACAAAATTGGAGAAATTGGAGATCACACCTTGACCTCATTCATACCATGTAGGGAGAATATGCTGTGATTAAAGTATGTATCCTATATTCTGGGATTGGTCTAGGCCCAGAAACTCACCGTCTTTTGTCACTTTTGTTTACCCTGTTTTCCGAAGAAGCTAGGTATCTTATAAACTGTCTTATAACTCTGTAAATGGATCCTTCGAGACAAGAGAAACAATTATGAGGCTTTACACATGCAACGAAATGGGGCTCTCGGGAGCAATCTCGGCGATCTACTTGAACAAGCATCTTGAGCCAACGTCAAGCTGTGTCAAGCCGTGTCACCGATGGATTCCAGTTTACAGGCAAGAGGCCTCCATATGACATATTTTCGAATGACAACAGCAGTAGCAGTAGCAGCAACGACGATGCTGTGAGACCGGCCGCATGCCACGTCGCTGGACCGATCTCGCAGAGATTGTGATAGGTCATCGCGCAACCAAGACCTGCCCTCAAATTAGCCCTCTCGAGACAGCCTAGGCAGCCAACCCTGTTCTACTCGAATACTGGCCCGGGGCTTTTTCTACCTAGATGCTGATAATGAAACGGCCAAAGTTGATAAACTCCCTAGTACATATCTCAGCTAGACATTTGCTTTTAAAGACTATAAAACTGTAATATAGATGGGTTGTTCCACATGCAGAGTAACATTCTACCCACAAGATCGGGCTAACAGATTTAGCTCCCCGGCCGTGACCCCTCGGGCTACCTACATACATGGTATATCTATAACGATGTCGAACTACCGAGGTCGAAGCCCGTGACAGGTCACCCGGCATCAACGCGCTGTTGTCAATAGACACCATACCCCTAGACAGTTTGCTGGCCTCGATGCCGAGAATTGGGTTCCTTTTATTTTTTATTTTTTTTTATTAAAAAAAAACCCTGTTTAAAAAACATCGTCTCGGTCTTATGCCTTATACACCCCCAACTCAACCTTTATGTCGGTTGATTAGTACTTGAAACTGGCAAGTTTCATCTCCGGCTAAAGACTTTACTGCTGCATAAGTGAATCGATCACTTTTCTCGATCGAATAGTAACATTCGTATCACAATTATACCAGAGCTACATTCGTGGTGGCACCAGAGCGCCACAGTTTCAATGGGATCTCAAAGAGGAAACATTAAAGCTCACAGATAAAGCAAGCGGCATACTAGCACTACCGAGTAGCATGAACATGCATGTACGTGCGTGCGTGTATGTGTGTGCCAACTACCCGAACACACTGCATACAACTCTGGAGGGCTTGTATGCAGGTGTGCAAAGCGTTTATGTACCTTGTTGTACGATGGTGAGCTGGACCTGCTACGCATTTTCATTTTCATTTTCATTTTCATTTTCATCATTGCCACCCCCTTATGCCAGTGGCGTGCTTTTTGAATATGGAACTGCTGCTGCTGCTGTGCCTCCATGCTTCTTCATTAGCCAACCAGCTACCCCCCGGATCAACCCCACGATCGACGCGTTGGGACAACCAACGGACCCTAGAGATCGCGATCGGCTCAGCTTTGTTATAATTCTCGGTGCCAACTCTATGCAATACTGTCCATTTCCGGTTGAGGAGGCAAAAACGCACCAAAATCTGACAAGATACCAACAACCCGTAAATTGCGAAGTTCAACACATATGCGGAAAATTCTGCGACCTCAAGGGTCAAGCTGCATGGCATATGTGCCATGTATGTATGTCTAACCTGTGTGATACTGTCCAAGGAGTTAGGCGACGATCCGGGCTTTTGAAGGGGGAGATCTTTGACAATACATATATTACATGACCAAGTAGCTACCCAATGACGCCATTGCATATGGGCCATGTCAGGAAAAGGGGAAGCAAAGGGTATAGCCATGCCGGCAGATGGCCTTGTTTGCCTAGGTACCTTGCTAGACATATGTGCGTATCAATCCATAGTGAGACGTTGGGAATCTTTGCCACTTAATATTTCCATACCACTGCCACCACCATCAACCATTCAACATATGAGTACAGGATGCGTAATATACAGGAAACAGCCGCGTCGAGAAATCGGACGAAACTTGACGACTGAGCATAGGTGACGGCCGGAGGAAGTAGGCTACTGCGAACCATATCTTGCATGCTGCTTACAGTAGTGCGGCTGGGCGCCGCAGTTACCGTCGTACCACGCGGTAGCCGAGCAAGCTCTACGCGCAGTCGTGGTCGAAGGATGTCCCGCTTTCGGGGGCCACAAACTCGCAAGGGTTTGGATCCCTCGCTACAATGTCTGATCTGGAACCATCAGAGGTACGACCGAGAAGAAGGGGGGGAAAGGGGGAGCAAGCTAAGATTTGATTCACGCCGAAAACTGGGACCAGGGTTGTGATAGAGAAGACCCCACGTACATACAATGCTAGGTATATGACAAGTTTCTCGTTGCGGTGAGGGATTCAGGCTCTTATGTAGAACCGTTTCCCCAATAAGCTGGTTCAACCGGCATCTCAGAACGTGCTCGTCGCCAACCGACTCGCAGCGTTTCTCGCATCCACGCGATCCTCGTCATCCTCTTCGGTAAGACCGGGCAATCCCGCACCGACTCCGCTACCGCTGAGCGCCCGGGACCCTGGACGCTGCCCATTCTCGCCGTCGTCTTCCTCTGCGACATTGGTCATGAAACTTCCCGACATGCTCCTATCTGTGCGCCGAGGAACGCCGCTCCAGGCATCGCCCTTGGGGCCCTGACTTGCTGCCATACTCGAGCGTCTGACTGTCGGATGAGCTTCACGCCCTAGCCGGCTCAGACCGCCCGAAGCGTCGATGGCCCTGATATCGGGCCGAACGCTCTCGAGGAGTGCGAGTGTGCGTCTCTCTGCTTCGATTTCGCGAGTAACGAACTCCCGGATGCTCAAGCGCAGGTCGGCGGCAGTTCTCGCAAACCACTTGCGTCGCTCCTGTACTAGGTTTTGTGTTACTCTGGATGTCTTCTGTGCTAGTTCCATCTCGGCATTTCTCGCTTCGTCTAGAGCAGCGATGGCCTCGTCAACCTTCTCACGCCGGACGGTGGAGTTGGCTCTCAGCCTGTCGGCAGCGTTCAGCTTGCTCCGCGTACTCTCCTGAGCTTGCAGGAACTCGCGGATTAGAAGCTGCCTGTTCGTCAGGGTCTCCTTGACGATGAAGGCATCCTGCGAATGATACTGAAACGGATCACCGAGGGTGGTTGCCTCGGCAGTAGCCTGAGCTGCGTGGTAGTCGCCCACGGTCTGCACAATCTTGCCGAGCTTGCGGTAGGCACTCGCCAGGCCCTGATGTGGCTCTTGGATGTGCATCCCGCCAAGTTTAACACCGAAATCGGACTCGGATAATCCCAACCCTGCTGCTCTGTCAGGTATTGGCAACACGGTAAATACTACATGTACATTGTACGTACCTCTGCGAGACTTGACCAGTCGATCGACCTTGTGCCCTGCATCCATCGAACCTAGGTAGAATAGTTTAACTATGGGCCGCGCTTCCGACAGCTCCGGGGTATCGTCGGGAGGCGGTGCAAATTGCTTCAAGACCTTCCTTCGCACACCAGTGGCCGGTTGCTTCTTCTTGACCATAGGGCTATAGCCGAAATCGCTCTCGACGAATAAGACCATCTCGTCGTCCCGCATGAGAACCTCGTTGCTGCACACGTAGTTGAACCATCTCTGCATGAGTGCCTTGACCCTCGTCTCGTCCTCGTCGGTTCCGGCGCCGGCAGACGTCACGGACGGTGGCACCGCCGGTACCATGGCATCGGGGTTGGCAGATATCAAGTGCTCGGCGAGCTTGACGAACTCGGAATGGAGACGGCGGACGTCGCGGAATTGAGTAGTTCGGAACTTGGGTATATTTGTCTACGAATATTGTCAGGTATCAGGTTGGGGTGGAGACTTAATTTTTGCTGGTTGGAGACTTACGTGTACATCGAACCTCAAGATGGGATCTTTGCGGCCTGTTCGCTCCAATCCGGTGATCTTGGCTTGCAACTTATATTGAGGGCCCCTCGACCTTTGAGGTTGCTGTTCGCGACCCGGCGGGGGGCCATTACCCGGCGGTTTCCCATGCGTCTCGTGCGATTGTTGTGTATGCTGCTCCTCTCCCTCGGTACCCACGGTACCCACGGTACCCACGTCGGACTGTCGTGAGGGTGCTGGTTGCTCCGAGGCATCGTACGCGGTGGTAGAAGCGGTGCTGCTGGCCGTGCCCGGCCGTGCAAAGGCATTGTCGCCTGCATCATCTTGCGCAAAGCCATTGCTGGGATCCTGGGCCGCGTATTGATACGGCGAAGACGGTTGTTGCTCGTTGCCTAAGGAGCTGAAAGTAGACTCGTTGCGACGTGGTGAGGCCGGTGGTGAGGATCCCCAGGGGGATGCACCAGCCGGGTGCTCGTCATCAACTATCGAAGACCGGTAATCCATTGCGTAGAACTAGAACCAGAACTAGAACCAGAACTAGAACCAGAACTAGAACTGGAACCAGAAGATAAAGCGGCACGGTGCGATGACTGCGATGACGGGACTATCTGTAACAGTAACCGAGTAATCGTAGGGTATTAGGATTTGCATTCCACGAAACCAACGTGTAGGTAGTGAATGCTGGATCTCAAAGAAGAAAGAAAGAAAGAAACCGAGAATTAGCAATCGCGGTTTAGAGGTCGGAAAGTCGGCTGCCCTTCGCAAGCTGCACTTTGAAATCATCATCTGTGGGGAACGCTTGAAGCAAATGGTCTGTGCGCTGTGATTTTTTTGACTTGCGAACTTTCAAGGTGAACGACACCTGCCCCCAAACGACTTCCACATGGTCCGTGCGCTTGCATCAAAACCAATATTGCTTTTCACAACGCGCAGTTATAAGTTGGCTGGGTTTTCGAATTCTCCAAAACCAACAGAACTAGGTACCTAAATCATTTATCATTTGCAAGAATAGAGTTTTGTACGAGTCTCATGCTGAATATTAATCCAACAAATCAAGTCTACCTAGCTTTCTGTGTAAACTTACCCCGAGATACCAACCAGTAATGAAACGGTTATTCTCTTATTGCTAGGCACCTCGTGTTAGTCGGCGGGTATGAGCTTATTCGCACTTACATGCCGAGCTTCCCTCAGGTACCCTGGGTTGGTCAGACTATCATCGCTATTCTATTCACAGCGTTATCGTGGCGCACCCTTAACCATCAGACACTACTCGACCCGCCCTGCTACTCAAAATGACCCTGCAATTCATTATGTCCGAAACATAGGTATCATTGCCCATGTCGATGCAGTACGTTGTTTATATTATTGTCATACTTGTTCTTTAGAAAACTTATAACGCTCACAAGCACCACAGGGGAAAACAACCACTACAGAGCAAATGCTCTACAACTGTGGGGCTTTGAGGCATGCAGGAAGTAAGTTTGCTATACTTGATAACTTTAGGAGATACACGAAAAGAGGTAGCGGGTGGTCATGCCCTAACAGTTAGCTGATCGTTGACCTAGATGTTGATCGTGGAGATACCGTGACTGACTTCTTGCCCATGGAGAGGGAGAGAGGAATCACTATCCAATCTGCGTCCATCACCTTCAAGTGGCCGCCAAAGGAGCGTCTCAATCCCGGCAGCCAGCAATACATTATCAATTTGATTGATACACCAGGTCACGTAGATTTCAGGTTTGAAGTCGAGCGTTGCATGCCTGTCCTCGACGGAGCTGTCTGCGTCATTGACGCCGTCGAAGGTGTTGAAGCGCACACTGAGCGAGTCTGGGCTTCTGCCCACGAGTTCAAAGTGCCCCGCATCATCTTTGTCAACAAGCTCGACCGTGACGGTGCCTCGTTCAAGAAATCCGTACAAGACATTGGGTTGAAACTCAATGGGATGCCCTTGGTATGTCAGATACCCTGGTGGAGTAAGGAGACTATACGGGGTGTAGTCGATGTCGTCACCCGCTCTGTAGTCAGTTGGGCAGGAACTAAGGATGCCCCCGAAGAACTTTCTAATAAGCAACTCGAGGGTAGCATTAAGGATGAAATCGAGCGGGCACGGGAGAGGTTAATTGAGCAACTTTGTGAGAAAGACGACGAACTCCTAGAGTTATGGTCCACTCCGGGGAAAGACCTGCCCGAGGCAGCTATCAAAGAATCCATCCGCCGCGTCGTCAACGACGGCGATGGCTCACTCATACCTGTATTTGCAGGCTCCAGTTTAAAGAATATCGGCATTTACGCCTTGCTCGACGCAGTTAAAGACTATTTGCCGAGTCCTTCGGATCGTCCTGAGCTCGAGGTTCAGGTTGGTCGTACACGCCAACCTCTAAGCCATGTTCTTCAGGCCTCAAACTCTTCGAAAAAGCCTCAACCACATATTGAATCACTAGCTTCTGTCTTCAAAGTAGTCAACGATCCCCGTCGGGGAGCGCTCGCTTTTGTCCGAGTCTATCATGGTATCCTCAAGAAGAATACGCTGGTATGGAATGCCAACCTACAACAATTTGAAAGGCCTCTTAACATGCTGCAGATATCTGCAGCTCAAACTATAGATATACCACAACTATCTCCGGGACAAATAGGGGCAATCATGGGCTTGAAGGCTGCAAGGACTGGCGACACTTTGCTAAGTTTTGGTTCCAACAAGGCACCACAAACAGAGATTGCGACTGTACAAGTGCGACCACCTAAAATACCTCCCGCAGTAGCGTTTATTGTTTTGGATGCGTATAGCCCAACTGGTGCCAGGGCTCTCGAGGCAGCCTTGGAGAACCTTTCTCGGGAGGACCCTAGTTTGCGATGGTCTCAGGACGAGAAAACAGAGCAGTACACACTATCTGGAATGGGCACACTTCACTTAGAAGTCGCACGTGATCGTCTCGAGAACCACTACAAGGCCGAGGCATATTGGGGGGCGATCTCGGTTGACTACAAAGAGTGCTTAACGGCGCCGTCGGGTCTTCATCGAGCAGTCTTTGACAAGGTTGTAGCTGGAAAATCTGGGAAGGCAGCCTGCTCGGTGGTCATCGAACCTCTTGAAGATCATCATCGTGATACATTGTCTAATCCCTACCTGGAGCGAGATGGAAATGTTATTCAGGTCCAGTTTCCACGGGAAAACCTCGTATCTGACATCGAGTCTACAAGGCAACAGCTCACGAATGGTGTGATATCGGCACTCGCAAGAGGTCCCCGACGCAATTCGCCAATGCACCGATGTCTCGTTACGGTCACTTACGATGCCACGACTGATTTCTTCGGCCCAACCCCTAGCGCACACTTTGTTGGTGCTGCGAATAAGGCAGTCAGATCAGCCCTCAAGGAGGCATACCAACAAGGAACAGTAGGCGTCCTCGAGCCAGTCATGCTAGTGACAATTGTCTGTCCCGAAACATCAGCAGGCGCAGTTCAGCATGATCTACACTCAGTTCGAGGAGGGCATGTTCTCGAAGTCAAAGATATGCAGGAGACGGTAGTCCGAGAAGGCGACGTTATCGATGCTTCCGACATCTACGCGCCGCCCGATCCCTACGAATTCCAGACGACGCTGCGAGAGACGCGGAAAGGTCAGCTGCGAATGCTCGAAATTACTGCACGGGTGCCGTTCGTCGAGATGCTAGACTATGATACCCTCCTTCGTGGCAAGACCCAGGGCCGACACACCTTGACGATGGCTTTGGATACATTTGAAAGGGTTACTGGTCCGAGAGAAAAGGCACTCTAATCTGACTTGAGTAGTGACGATACGTCAAATCCTGCCCTCCTAGGTGGGAGGCATTGGAGGTCCATAGATGTCTATTTGAAAGATCTAACTACACGATAAAGGAAACCACATGGACAAGGCTGTATGGCTCGGCTTAGGTTTAGAGATGAGGAATAACACCAATTAGCTTCACAATACTAATGGTACAATCAGTGCGCGTCCTTCAGCGTTTTGGTTGTCTACTAATTTTAGCTACCTAGGATCATATCGTGTTTGCAAATGGAAATGTGCCAGGGAGTGGACGGCGCTCAGCATCGGGTAGCTGCACCTACCATTAATCTCGAACGCGGTAGCCGTGGCGCGGCCTGAAACATTCCGCCCAGGTTCCGCCCCAAGAGGCCGCCACGAAGCCTAAGCCTTGTTTTTATCGTGGAGGTCGGATCATTATGCTGTTGGTTCTGTTGGTTGTGTTTGTTGTGTGGCTTGGCACCTTGCCCGGGCGCCTATAACTTACCCCTGACCGTAGATTCAGTTGCAGAACACTCCGTTAAGCTCCTTTCAATAAGTCAAGCAGAAAGGGGGGAAATGCCTTGCCAATATGTTGCAAACGAAGGGTCATGCATTAATGAACTATGGCGTTTGAGGCTACAATCCGGTTGGTAGCCGCCTCTCCCCACGGATTGGTACAGCACATAGGTACCTATCATCGAGTCGCCGGTATCGATGTGGCCGAATCATTGCGTTTGCAATGCGGCAAGAAGCATTACAACAGCCACATCTAATCTCAAACCAACACGTCGCATGGTTCTACAAACAGTTATGAAATGTAGGCTCCCTCCGATTATAGAAATGTCTTTAAATACGCCCGTGGTGTTTTGTTTACTTCTGTCACCCTTATTTTATTTGATCTGTTCCTCGCCTTTTAATAAAACATAACCTGATCAACTACCTATCCTCAGCCACTATATTCATGACAAAAGAAAAGAAAAAATTTCAATAACATGGGCAGCATTGCGAGAAATACCCCTTCCGGAGAGCAGCCAAGCCCTGGCAATCTCTCTATCTTGACTAAGGTCGATAAGCTACGTGAGCTCATCGGAACTAAGGTTGCTTTACCCCAGGTACGTTACCAAACCCCTGAATAGTAACTAGAAGACATGGAATAATAATAAAATCAGCTTGTGGTTGTTGGAGATCAGTCATCGGGGAAGAGTTCAGTGCTTGAGGGCCTGACTGGTTTCGGGTTCCCTCGAGATGCTGAACTCTGTACACGCTACGCAACTCAGATTACATGTCGCCGAGAGAATGAAGAGAGCATCGATGTATCCATCATCCCCCACACCGACGCAGCTCCCTCCGAGCAGGAACGTGTGAAGGAATTCCACCGAAAACTGAAAGAGATGAGCCCTACGAGCCTTGCTCGACTGTTCAAAGAGGTATGCATTATGATACATAGGCGTAGCGGAAATGAATAGCACCACTGAACACCAGTCTCAGGCGAATGAAGCGATGGGGATCAGGACTTCCACGAAGTCGACATCACCCGATGGGACCAATCTCCCCGCATTTAGCGAGCACATCCTCAAGATCGAAAAGCTTGGTCCAAATGTGAGCCTGGTTCAATAGGGTAGCGTATGTGGCTGGGGGTAGTTACTAACTCGACTCGTCAGGAGGAACACTTCACTGTTATCGACGTTCCAGGCATCTTCCGTAAAGAGACTGAAGGTAAGAAGCTAACCGCAACTCGATGCGCTAGCCGCACAGACAGGGTACTGACGATTCACCTTCAGGTGTGACTACCGAAGCTGATATAGAGCTTGTCAGGAATATGGTGAAGAGCTATAGTACGTCTTCCTACATTGACTAATAGGAGTGTGTTTTGCTGACTTCGTGTTGCAGTGAAGGATACTCGAACCATGTAAGAATCCATATCACAATGACGGACTCACGCTAATGCAACCATCTCTCTTTAGTATACTAGCTATCATGCCTAGTAACGTAGACCCAGCGACGCAGGAGATCTTGAAGCTGGCTAAGAAGGCTGATCCTTCTATGATAAGAACCAGTACGTAACATCGGGAGTCATTTCCACCCTTTCTGTTTTGTCTCGGGAGCCAAGACTTCCTAATCGAGCTCATTTGGGAGTCATCCAGGAACAATTGCTCACGAGACATACTTCACCCCTCCAAACTCTTTCCTAAAGAAGTAATTGCTGATTCGCGTTGTTACAGTGGCCGTTCTTACGAAGCCAGACTTGGCGATCGAGAGCACAATGCAGCGGATCGCTATCGACCACGTCGTCGGCAAAAGGAGCGATCTATTGCTAGGGTACTATATCGTCAAGAACCGCGGACCTGACGAGGCAGACAAGACTCTTGAGCAGGGCCAACTGGACGAACTGAGGTTCTTCTCCAAGGCTCCTTGGTCCGCTCTGAAGAATACAGGTAAGGCGGGTATCGGCGCTTTGAAGGCAAGAGTTCGAGAGCTCCTTGTCGATCTCATTAAGAAAGAATTCCCGAAACTTAAACAAGATGTCGTGGGGGAGCTGTCGATGTTGAGATCTCAGCTAGAGAAGATGGGCCCGTCGCGCAGCGACCAGCATACGCAGAGGTCGTACCTCAACGATGTCAGCGAGGCATTTCAATCTCTAGCTAGGGATGCCCTTAATGCGTACTACACGGGTGACACGATGTTTGAGAAGAGGCATGACCTCAGACTTATCACTCGGGTAGTGGAGGCCAACGAGAAGTTTTCGAATAATATGTCGAAGTATGGCCACATGCGACGTTTTGCCCCAGATTCAAAGTCTGACACAAAGGAGGAGGACCCGAATGGGTCGGCATCTCAGACTTTTGACTCTTATCTGGACCCTGAATTTGATTGGGATAGTTATCCCGAGTTGGACGAGATCTTGGACCCGTCGTATACCATCATGCCGGATGTCAGCGGTAAACCAGACATCATGGATTATATCGAGGAGGTGTATAAGGGCAGCCGCGGACAAGAACTTGGCACAGTAAGTGAGGACATACCTAACATCGAGGTGGTTTCGACTAATTCCCCCTGTACAGTTCGGCGGCGCCCTCGTATCAACCATGTTCAAAGAGCAGTCAAATAAGTGGAAACCTATCACATTAGCTTACACGAGTGCGGTTATCCTGAACGTCCATCATTTCATCGTTGAAGCTATCAAGGAAATCTGTCCCGACGAACGTGTACGCGACGAGCTTTGGAATGGGTACCTCATTGATGACCTTCTGGCGTCCTACCGCAGAGCCATGCAACATGCAAAGTTCCTCCTCGAGCTCGAACGTGAGGGGGTTCCTCTGACCTTAAATCATTACTTTAATGACAACCTCCAGAAAGTTCAAAGTGGCCGCTTGGTGGCCGCCATGGAAAAGCTTGGAGTGGAGCAGAGTGACCAACGACCGGACGAGCCTGGAAATGCTAATCGTACTGAAGGAATTTTCTTCAGCCGAGCGCAGCTGAACAACCTTTCGTTCAACATGGCAAACTCGGATCACGTTCGAGAATACATGCATGATGTACTTAAGAGCTATTACAAAGTCTCTCAGAAACGATTCGTCGACGTTGTCTGCCAGCAGGCCATCAATTATTATCTGCTCCAAGGCGAGGGAAGCCCCCTCAAGATTTTTAGCACCCAAATGGTGTTGAACCTTAACGAAGACCAACTAGATATGATCGCCGCCGAGGATGCGCCTGTTAAGCTACGCCGAGAGAAGCTGGGGCGTGACATCAAGAGTTTCGAGGACGCCCTGAGGGTGTTGAGAGGTTCGGGTTAATTGACACTAAGGGATACTTTGAAAGCTGGAAAGTAGGAATCGCGATTTCATTATTATGATCATTTTCATTGTGTTAGCTCAAGTATCGATAGGTACCTACATGTATGCTTCAGGAGGTCCAAATAGCAACGATCTCTTTAGATTATGTATTCAGTGCTTAGTTGCATACCTACCTATCCATGTAGTAGGTTATTCATTTCTTTTCAATGCATCAATAATGTAATAAGCCAAGGATAAGAAAGCTTTGGTGGGGCAACTTAACTTTGCGATGGTGGGCTGACTGGTGGGGTATCCACCCAGAAAGCTCAGGCGCTTGGAGCTGGAGAGAAGAGCTTGAATTTGAAAACTTTCCAACCACATGCGACTTCTGCATCTACCTACCTACCTACCTAATTTTTCGCCATAAAATCGAGAATGGGTCGCGGTAAAAAGTTTCGGGTGCGTCTAGATTTCTATAACATCTATGAATCATGGAATATATATATATATATATCTATTATCTATCTATAAATAAATCTAACTATTCATTAATATAGGGAGGCCGCAAAGGCGGGTTCAATCGTGCCCCTCGCGGCGACGGTCCTGTGCCGTATCGATCGTATAGCGAGATTGTGAAGGAGCATAAGAACCTGGAGAATTTTTATAACACCGCCCTTCCCTTGGATGAGTCCGAGAGATCGGATTTCTGGGATGCATTGAAAAGAGAACTTCCCAACTCGTTCCGCTTCTGCGGCTCAAAAGGCCACGCGCTCGCTGTTAAGCGACTGATGGAGACGAGGTATGCGCCTGACATTGTCAAGATCGAGCGCTACGATGGCGAGCCCGTACAGGCTCCTCAGCCGGTCCCTTGGTATCCTGATCAGCTCGCGTATTCTATGAACACCCCGAAGCAAGTCATCCGCAAGTTTCCGCCCTTTGCTGCCTTCCAGAAATTCCTAGTTTCCGAGACGAGTGTCGGCAACATTAGCAGACAGGAAGTTGTGAGCATGATCCCTCCGCTCTTGATGGACGTCGAGCCCGGCATGACGGTTCTGGATTTGTGCGCTGCGCCCGGGAGCAAGGCTGCCCAGTTGCTCGAGATGGTCCACACCGGAGAGGAGGGTAGGATTCGCAAGTTCATGCAATCGTTCGGCGACACCTTGCCGCAGGCTACCGACGACGAGGATGTCGATCTCTCGGTGGATGCCGGCGACGATGGCCGCGCCACTGGACTACTGATTGCGAACGATGCAGATTACAAGAGGAGCCATATGCTTGTCCATCAACTTAAGCGCCTTTCTTCCCCGAATCTTATCGTCACAAACCACGACGCAACCCTTTACCCGGCCATAAAACTGCCGCGACACCCGGACCAGCCTGATAGGGGCCAATACCTGAGGTTTGATAGGATTCTTGCAGATGTACCTTGTTCCGGAGACGGGACTCTAAGAAAGAATATCAACTTATGGAAGGATTGGCAACCGGGAAATGCGCTGGGACTTCACCTTACCCAAGTCCGGATTCTGGTCCGCGCCCTCCAGATGCTGAAAATCGGCGGAAGGGTTGTATACTCGACTTGCAGCATGAACCCCGTCGAAAACGAGGCGGTTGTCGTGTCTGCCATAGAGCGCTGTGGTGGCCCTGACAAGATTGGTATCGTTGATTGCAAGGATAGGCTTCCGTTGCTTAAACGAAGTCCGGGAATGCACCAGTGGCAGATTATGGACAAGTCTGGTCGCATTTGGAGCAGTTGGGAGGAAGTTCAGCAATTTGCCTCGACCAATGACGGAGTATTGCCCGGCAAGCTTTCGGACACCATGTTCGCTAGACCCGATACCAGTGACTGTTCCTCGCTTCCTTTAGATCGGTGTATGCGAGTCTACGCTCACCAACAAGACACCGGCGGCTTTTTCATCACCGTACTGGAGAAGAAGGACGACTTCAAGGCCAAGCCAGAGACGAAGGCTCGGACTACCATGGAACCAGCTAACCCCAGCGCTGTCGAGCCAGCCGAGTTGGAGACTACAATAGAGATAGAAGAAGAGAAAGCCGCTTTGGGCGAGCCGACGGACGTTCTTCCGACAGTAGGAGCTAAGAGAACCTTAGACGATGAAGAGGCGGATGTAAAACTAAACGTCAAGAAGCAAAGAACTGACTCCTTACCCAGCATCAAGTCCGAAGCGCAACCTGAAGCTAGCGCTGAAGTCGAACAGATTCAACCGGAGCCTAAGAAGGAGGAAGTCAAGCCGGAGACTGAAACTACTCCTCACAATGGTGCTCAAGCCGACCGACGCGTCAAGGCGTCAGATGGCAACAATGAAGAGCCCTTCAAGTACCTGCCGTCAGATCACCCCGTCATCCAGAACATCCAGGAATTCTATAAAGTTTCGCCGCGCTTCCCTGCAGATCGTTTCATGGTACGGAACGCTACGGGCGAGCCGGCCAAAGCCATTTACTACACGAGCGCCCTACTTAGAGACATACTCGTCGAGAATGAAGGTCGCGGAGTCAAGTTCGTCCACGGAGGCGTTAAAATGTTTATGAAACAGGATGCACCGTCCGCCGAGGTCTGCAGGTGGCGAATACAGTCGGAGGGTATGCCCATTATCGCGGGGTATGTAGGTCCAGAACGGGTCGTTCGCTTGACGAACAAGGAGACGTTCCGCAAACTACTTAAGGAGATGTTTCCCAAGTTCATTGACGAGGACTGGAAGAAGCTGAACGAGATCGGGGAGCGGGCCAAGGACATTGGCATGGGTTGCTGTCTGCTCGTCGTTGAGCCGGATGGAAGTGATCCGGACTTCTCGGAGCGCATGGTGCTCCCGCTGTGGAAGAGCTTCCACTCGTTGAACCTTATGTTGCCGAAGGAGGACCGGTCTGCGATGCTGCTCCGTGTCTTCAACGATACCTCGCCGGTTATCAATCAGACACTGAAGGAATCGGCCAAGAAGGAAGCCGAGGCTGCCGAGGCCGATGGTGAAGTCAAGGATGAGATTCTGGAAGACGCCGCGGCGGTTGAGGATGCCAATGGCGAGAAGGAAACACCCGAACAGACCAATGACGCCAGCGTTGGGGGTGACACAGAAGCTGTGCCGGGTTCGGCGGCTGACTAGGACAGTAACAGGTGGCTACTCACTCAGCCTTTTCTGAAGGCGAAACGTGCATCCATTCAATGACAGAGTAATGGGATTCATTCGAGGGGACGGACTTTAGACCCTTCGGAGTGCGTCAAGACCTTCATGAAGCTATGACCGAGGGCCCTCCTATCATAGAAATGAGGCGGGCTGGGACTTTAGCTCGCCTTAAGGGCGGCACCTTGGTGGATGCTTTTGTGTGTAATAGTTAGCTTCAGATACTAGCAGCATACATAAGGCTGTCCTCGAAAACATTCCCAAGACCTAAATTCCGTCCGATCATCCATCCAGTAGTCCTAAAGTCCAGTGTACAATCCTGTCAACACCATGCTTATGAATGGCGCTCACGGGTATCGCAGCGCAGTCTTCTATCCACGCGCCCTCGACACCGCTAGGATGCGGCTCTTGCCTATCCGTGACAGCGTCTAGGTATTCTTTTAGTCTAGCATAGTTCGCCTGGGTTCCAGGCAAATCCCCCTTCGTAGCGACTACGAACCAGGGCTTCGCTGCGATGTGTAACCCTCCTGTGTCACCGTTATCGACCGGCTCCGGTAGATCTGCTACTATCATCTGCCTGCCAAACCCCCCTGCCCTACTACTACCGGTACTACTATCGGGAGAACGAGCAGCATCACCCTCCCAGTCGATCCTACTTCGGATCTCACGCTCTTTTTCCTCTTCCTCGCGCATACGAGCGTACAGCCCGACCTCGATCCACAACGCCTTGAGGGCATCGACAGCGTCGCCAGCACTAAGATCGACGACGAATGCGAGAACGCCTGCGCGCTCGACGTGCCGCAGGAACTCGATGCCCAACCCTCGGTCTAGGTGCGCACCCTCGATGAGTCCCGGGATGTCGGCAACAGTGAACCGTGTTCTCGGCTCGGGACCGGGACCGGGACCACCGATCTGCTGGGGCTGAGCAATGACGACGGAGCCGTACGTCGCGTCGTTTATGACGGCGTGCGGGGCCGGGCGCGAAGGTTTGGGGGTTGGGATGAGGCGGCCTTTATGGTTGTCGAGGACGACGGTGCCGATGTTAGGTTGCAGGGTCGTGAAAGCCCAGTTCCCGACACGGGCGCGGCTATTGGTTATCGCGCGTAGGAGCGTGCTCTTGCCTGCATTTGGCAGGCCCACGAGTCCTACATCGGCGAGCAGTTTCAGTTCGAGCTCCAGCTGTAGGCTGACGGCGCGCTCGCCCTTGGTGGCAAAGAGAGGCCGAGGCCGGTCTTTGGATACGAAATGCGGGTTCCCCAGACCCCCTATCCCACCTGCGGCTAAGAGAATGGGCCGGGGCGTCGGTTGGGAGAGGTCCAAGTGAATTGGGGCTTCTGGTTGTACGTAAAGTCGTTCCCGCCTAGGCAGCCGCGGAAGGGTTATGCTGCGCCTTTCGCTATTCGATATGCCCGGATACAGGAGGAACTTATGGAGATTCGGATGCTCGGGGGGCTCGGGCATATCTGAACGGATTGCGTCCTCTACGCCACCGGATTCTGCAACCGCAGCTTCCGCCTCTTTAATCAACCTATCGTACTCGTGCTCCTTTTCCCGGGCTTCTCGGTACCGCAAATTTTCCTCAACCACGGGGTCTACCCGATCTAATTCCCTAACCACCGTTCCCACTGGCACCTGAATGACGACATCTTCGCCCCGCGCACCGCCGCGACTGCTCCCCTGCCCGGTCTTTCCGCGTCCAGCACGCAATATACGCCGCCGCGCTAGCTTGTGCAACGAAGTCTCACCGTGAACTGCTTGGATATAGACGTTTCCACCGTGACCGCCGTCGCCGCCATTCGCGGGACCGTTGGGCAGGAAGGCCTCCCTTAAAAAAGAAATACAGCCATGTCCGCCGCTGCCCGCGTGCACCGTGACGCGGGCCTTGTCGGTGAAGGTGGAGATTGCATAGTCGTCCGGCGGCGGGTTGAGGCGCGAGTACGGGAGCGCATCGCTGGAGGACGAGGGCTCGGTGCTACTCCCACTCGGGGTTGGCGAACTCGAGTGCAGAGTCGTGATACCTGCTCGGCAACTTATGAGGGGAGACGATCGAAAAAGAGTCGGATAAAGAAAGGGTAGGAATATGCCCGGGGAGCATCTAGGAGGCATATTAGGTATCAGCTCAACTTATACCGAGTTCATGATATAAGAAGGTATTAAGCTTCTCTCATGGATTCGGCAGAGCTTCTTTGGTTGGATGATCCCTTCGATGGCCAATAGAACGAGCAATTGGTTGTTAAATTATTTTTAATTTTTTAATTTTTTTTGCGAAGTCAAGTATCTCGATAAGATAACACTGGTGTCGCTCGTACATGCAGTAAGGTATGTACATACGTACCTGTATGCAGGTGCCGGGAACCCCCGGCTTCGGCTAAAGGGCAGGTCACATGAGATTCGGGACATCTTTCCCGGAACAAGGTACCTTGTACAAAGGCGGGACGGCCCCGCGGGTCCCAACCTCACATAATACACGGACACACAAAAAATATATAGGAAAATTCACGACTTCAACATACCCAATCGATGCGAGTGAGCATACCTTAATATATGTAGGAGTGATTTCAACTACCTGGGCTGCGGCTATACTGAGTGTCGGGTCCGTTGTCTTCAAAAGAATCCACTATCCACTGGATTCGTAGGCGCCAATGACCGGCTCGTCAAGGTCTCAAGAGCCGCTAGAGCCGCCGAAAGGCGGTCGCAGAAGGCGGTGAAGGTTACGAGAGGAGCGAGGGGTTATTAACAAGACGCCATATGTTGCACAAGTTGGGGTCCTTGCAACCTGTGGGCTCTGGATCTTGGCAGACAAATGGCCATCCAGCCATCTCGGAGCCTCAAAAAAAGATGTGTTCGAGATGCGCATAGGCGGGCCCTCTCCCCCTTTTGTATTTGACGCTGTCATGTCACGTTGGATGCCGAACCAACGAGACCGGGCAAAGCAAGCAAAACAAACAAGCGCTTCCAGTGAAGCTCAAGCTCCTTTTTTATTCCATTTTTTTCTTCTTCTTACGAGAGGTCTGTCTCGGAAAGAGAAAAGTTTCTCTCTCTCTTCCCTGTCCTTTGTCCCCTCATGTTTTTCTATTTCATCTCGAGGGAACACTTCATCTTTTTGTATGTACATTACCTTACCTACAAAACTCTCCAACACATCGAAACTCTTACAGATTACTGGCTCGTGCAGCAACAGCAGACCGGCCGGATTATGCAAATTCTCGATTGGGTTACCCTCATGCACACTGCATGCTACTAGTAATCCTGCCGTCTATTCGAGCCACGACAGCTAAATTTCCTTCTCTCTGGCCAAACGTGGACAATTATTCTCTCCCCCTCATCGAGCTTCCCTGTGCTTCCTTTCCTAGTCTTTGGGCTCCGCTGGGCAAGGTGGCACTTTGTAGCATCCCGTCCCTTTACTCTTCGTCTTTCCCCGTCATCAATTGGCCTTTTTTGTGGGCTCTTCTCTCTCTCTATCGCGCGGTGCTGCAGGCTCGGCTCTCCGTAACGAAGCTTGCCAGCCTCTCAACCTCGCAACTATCACGCTATCTGCGTAGGGGGGGCGTCGATCCACCAAGTCGGACTTCTCTTCCTTTTTGCCCTCTCCCGTCGCGCGTTTCTTAGCATTTTCCTCGCTCTCCGCGTTGCGTTCCCCACGCTCTCCATTCAAGCGGTACCTATCTTGCACGTCCACCATATCGGTGACATCGGAAACGCAAGCTCTCTACCGTCCTCCTCATTTGCTGCACTCAATTGACTATCGCGGCAACTCGACATACAACAGGGCGGTCAGCCTTTGGCTCCCTGCAGGCCAACTTACAGAGCTAGCCATTGAACTGCTTTGAACTATCGACCAATTCCCCCTCTTGCTCCCACGTTGTCTTGCTGCGACTCTACCCATTGCATTGCACTTTGCTGTGTTGTTTCTTCGCTGTTCGATAGTTCATAATACAGGTCAGTCACCCTCTCCCGTGGTTTGTCCTGGTCCTGCCCTTTCTTCCTCTTACTTCCCTCTTGCCATGGACCCTTTTCGGGTCGTCAAGTGAACAAGCGTTGTACAATAGTTCATCCATCCACCCACCCATCTATCTCCATCCATCTATACTCCTCCCTCCGCCCATGTTCACCACTTCCCACATCCCGGCTCTCCTGCCCGCCACCATCGGCTTCACGCCGCTAAGATGTATACCAGGGAACAGAAACCCCGCAAGTCCGTCATCAGAATGGACCCGGACTGTGCTATCTGTCATGCTCCTGCCAGCCTTGCCTGCGATTGCGAGGCAAAAGGCCTCGAGATCGCCGTTGAGCAAGCCGAGGCACGTATGATGCAGTCGGTCTATAACGACATACGGTAAGTTCTTTTTTTTTCCATCCCCTTTTTATTTTATCTCATAAAAAAAACCTCGTATCATCCCACTACCACTGTTGCTATCAAGTGACTCCTAGAGAGGCTTGTTTCCTGCCTCGACCTATGTACGACAACCTACTAAACGTAGACCATAGTTCGTGGGTCCGAGCACATGCTCAAGACTACATACTCGAGTATTTTCGCCTGCTCACCGAGCGGCGGAAGGCTGCACACTCGTCCCACCTGGAACGTTTGACAGCTCATGCCTATCACTACTACCATGCCCCTCCGCATCCGAACGAGATTGCCGCCGCTCAAGCCACTCTGAAACGAGGAATCGACGAAGACTGGCAATCTAGCGTGCAGCGGTATCCAGAGGTGCTCGAGTATTTCTACAGCCTGGTCGAGCTGACGCTCCCGCCGGACGATGAGCCCGCCGTCAAGGACCCTCCGTTGAGTGCCCTGAGCGGGTCACGGAAGGCCAGCAGACGGGGAACATCGGCGGCTACACTGGCAGGTGAGCCTTTCCACGAGAGAGAGCGGAATCCTCTCTCGAGAAGAACACCCCCGCCACCAACCATCGACCGGAGAACACCAGGACCGGTCGTCAACCCACTCGCACCACCGCCGGGATCACGAAGACATAGCTACCGGCCCCCAACTGCACCTCCACCGACCACTTATTTCAACTACTGACATGGTCACAATTACTGACTTGGTCAGCAGTTGGAAAGAGAAGGTCTGAATCTTCCCCCAGTTATTAGCCAAAACGATGGCTACGACGGCGTTACGTCTGGGCCACCCGCCCGCGGCCCATTCGTGATACTTGTACAATTGGATCACAGCACATCCTTTTCCCCTTTACATTAATTCGAAAGACAAAACGAATCTATTCACGAGGCCACGAAAGCGCACTATGATCTCTGTATCTATTGCATTGGTGGGGAGGAAAACGTCCCAGATACCATTTCCTTTCTGCATAGCGGCGAGACACTGCTCTTCCTTTTTTTCCCTTTTTTTTTTTTTTGTTCCGACGATATTCGGTCAACAGTTTTCATCTTATTTTCTACCTGAAGAACTGGGCTTACTTTGAACATGGAGTCATCTAAGACGGGTGGCAATTTCCCGGGAGCTTAGTGGGCGTACGGAGTGCTTGGGACATGGTTTGGATGAGCAGGGCAAGGTCTGGCAATTTTTGTGATGTTTTAACTAGTTCCCTTCAATGTTTGTCCATGCCTACTCAGGTACATAGGGACGGTTTGCGAGAGCGGAGTTACGACGAAGAATACCTGTTATCTATCAGAAGAGCGAGTTAGCCAATCTACACCAAATTTACAATATTTACGCCCCAAAATGTTGGCATTTGATTGCTCATAATTCTATCTACGAGAAGCACTTGATTTCCTATATCTGGTTAGGTTGGGAGATGTGTTGTTCGTCATCTAGCCCAGCACTGAGCACGGCAACGAGAGGGGGCTACTGTAGCTTTCCACTCAGTCACGGGTCCAATCCGGCTACCTATGGCAATGCGGCTGACACGTATCCGATAGGAACTGGGTAAGTTTTAAATGTGATGATATGCGGCTCGGGCTCGGCTCTTTCATAGGCGGGAAGTGGTAATGATAAACCTATGTTGCGCATATAGCTGCCCAGACTGGTTGGTCGTGCTGTGACATTATGCATAGGTAGGTACCTACGTAAGATAATTAACTACATGTACGCCTCTATACTATGTACCTACCTAGGTACATAGGCATGTGAATTTACAAAATAAAAAAGAGAAATATTTCATAATAAATAAGCAAACGGACAACTAAGAGAGCAGGCCGGGTAGGTACATGCCTACATGTACGCAACGGTTGTTAGCAACATAACTTGAGATATGACAAGCTACTGAAGTCATGGTCCTATCAAAAGACGGGGGCTATATAAGATGAACTTATCTGTCAGTCATCTACAACGCATTGGCGCTTTGGCGGAGTGGTTAACGCGGTGCCCTGCGTAAGTCATCTTACCCTTTCAACTCTTGTCGGGCAGTGCGCACAATACAGTACTAACAACCTATGTGTAGTAGGTGCAGACTCACACATGCACAGCTGTTCAACCAAGTAGTCCTGCCTCTGCCGGCAGCGGAACCTTAAGTTGTGTACACTGTTTCCATTGTGATGCGACACTTCCATAGTGAAAGGCATTTCCTTCGGGAGCGCAGGTTCGAGTCCTGCAGGCGTCGTTCTCAAAAAAATATTTTTCCCCTTCTCCTCGTCCTTGCTAGATCCGTCGCACACCACCAAACGCCCTTGGTATACATCTAATTCGTACTTTTACTCTCATCAACTATATTATGTGTGGAAGGCATTACGAGCACGGGCAGGTAGGTAGACGAAGATGAACTAGCTCGTAAGCAACGTGTATGTATATAAGTAGCTTGGCTTATTAGATCAATGAATCAACCACCAACTGCGTATGCATACATATGTATGGCCACAGCCGGGCGCAAGTAAAGCAGCCAGCCAGCTTCTATCACGGTTGGAACCGATCAACAGAAACGAGATCTGCGCGTCTGCGGGACAAGACGGGACTGAAACCACGCCCAATCTTCCGAAGCGGCCAATCTATGCATGTCTAAGTCATTAAACCATCCATCGGTGGATTTGCGGGAAGGCGAGAGGAGTGGACGAATCAGCCGGCCTGTCTATACCGAAAATGCAGAGCAACAGATCACGTAAGGGGGGACAACACAGCACACGCGTATGTGCGTACGATCGAGTTCGGTTCTTGTCGCCGAACTTACCTTCTTCTTCTTCTTCTTAAACAGCAACAACAATGATAATAATAGTAATAACAACCACTGCTCTTTTTTGGTAACCTTAACCTATCATGCTATATAATCATGTCAGAGGTCAGGCTGTCGTGGACATAATCTAGCCGGGCCATACCATCCGTACATGGGCGGAGGGAGAGGAGAACACGAGAAAGGAGATGCGGGCAACAGGTAGGGGCCGTAATATCAAATACACGTGACGCGAACATGTGGAATTCTGGACCTTAGATACCCTCGTCGCCCATTCCTCCGAGAAGGGGTTCCACCTTTCTCTTTAGGGGTTAAGGCTCGTCTAATTATCTACCCCCGGTCTTCCGTCAGCCTTTACACCAAGGTGACGTTGAGGGACATCGTGAGAGCTCTCATTCTGCCTTCTCCTCTATGGATGCCTCCTGGAGATCCGATGTCACGGCTGCTACTTTGTCATCCGACTTTTTGTCACCGTTGACGCCGTTAGGGGTTGCGCCACCAGCAGCGTCGGCAGCCTCCTCGGCTTCAATCTTCTCGATTTCCTTCTTGGCCTTCTCAACGTTCTAGAAAAGAAGAAGAAAAAAAAAGGGTTAACAATGATAGGCCCAAAGATATAGGATTTCAAAGGCAACCACTTACTCGTTGGGTCTGGGCCTGCTGGTCAGACTTCCAATGTTCCAACTTGGCCTTGACCTTCTCAACAGCAGCGGGAATATCGGCGGAGCTCATTGGAGGATCAATTCCCATGAACGTGCAGTCGTCGATGACAGAGGGCGGTACGTTGAATCCCTTCTCGACGGCGACGGCCTTCTTTCCCTTCTTACCCTTCTTCACCGCCGGTAGGTAGTCGTCTTCGCGATCTTCCTTTCGTACCAGTCTAGTGCCCTTGAGGTCAGAGTCGTCGACCTTGCGCGAAGCTTGGGCGCTCAGACCGCTGTCGGCCATCAGAGGTGCCTTCTCGGTAGACGTAGATGACGGGTCGAAATAGTTTAGTAAGCTATTTGCTCTCCGGATCTCCTCGAGGTAGGCGGGGTCGCTAGCCTCGTGGAGCAGCTTCTGGGCGCGGTCTTTTTTGCGCTCCTTCTCGATGCGGTCTCGTTCTGCTCGCTGGCGTTCACGGGCTCGCTGGCGGGCCTCACGCTCGTACTCGGCGAATGCCTTCTTCGCACCGTAGTACTCGTCTTTGAGTTTGCGCACGGCCTGGAACTTTTCCTGCTGCTCGGCCTGGAGTTTGGTTCGCTCGTCGCGCAGAACGTTCAGGTTTTTGAAGGCCTCGTCTTGCTCGGCCTTGATGCTGTCGAGTTCGGTCTGAATCTTGGTGTACTGTTCGCTGAGGGCACGGGCTTCGGGGTCGTCCATACTGTCCTTGATCTCCTTGATCTTGGCTTTCAGCTCGTCGATGCCCTTTTGCGAAGTGTCGAATTGGGCGAAGTTCTTGCGCTGCTTGCGAAGGTTGGAGATCTCGGCCAGGGCCTTCTTCTCGTCTACTAACTTCATCATGCCGCTGTTAACCTGCTTGTCGAGGTGCTCGATCTCGCGATCGAGGTCCTCGACACTCTTGAAGTTCACCTTGCCGCGCGCGTTCTTCTGTTCAGCGATTCGGGAGCGCAACTGCTCGTCGAGGCGTTTAATCTGATCCATCTTGGTATTGCGACTGTTTTTGCCGGCGCCTTGCTTGTTGCGGATCTCGTTGGCTTGGGCGATGAGTTCCTGCCGGCGCTTCTGGGTGGGCGTCTGAGCTTCCTTGTTCTTGCCTCCTACGACAAGTTCGACCTTTTGCTTAACAGCATTCTATGTTGTATTTTCGTTAGGCCCGAAGAACTGTATGTATGTGTATGTATATATATATATATATATGTGTGTGTGATATTTGAATCATGGTGAGTGCGCAGCTTACGTATCTAGCAAAGGATTCCTGGTATTCCTTCTCGGCCTTTGCCAATTGCTCATTGAAGAGGTCGACATCGGGCTTCTCGGGCCTCTTCTTCTCACCCGCCGGGGCGGTAGCAGGTGCTGCCGCTACTTCAGCCATGATTTTGAATGAATAGTAACGTAGGTTATATCGAGAATGCTTCGGAATAGAAGAGAATGGAGGGAAGAAATGCGGCAATTGATAAAAGAAGAGAGAGAGAAGATGAAGCCTCAATCAATATCATCTACCTTAGGTAAGGAAGGTAGGTATTAAGGTAGAAAATACCTAGGTAGGAAAGAAAAGGGAAAAAAAGGTGAGGTATGTATGGGTAGGTAGGGAAGCAACGATTAGCGAACCCAAAGACGAAGGGAAAGGAGGCCAGATCTCAGGGTCCTTCTCGCCTGCCAGGTTCAGCGGAGGGAAAATTTGGAGTCGAGGTCCACTACTAGCAGTGCAGGTGGTTAAAGAATTGAAGTGAAAAGGTAAGGTGAACTTTGACAATACTATTGTCTCCAATTCACCGACCAATATTTTTTCTTCTTCTTCTGTTCGGCTCGTGCACTGTGCACTGGGCACCGAACTTCTACCGTCAGCAACTTGCTTAGAATTGGCGGCTTATACCAAGTGGGGCTCGCGTACTGTACAGTGTACACTGTACAGTGTATGATCCCTGCAGATAAAGAAACAGGTACGAGGTACCTTGGAATTTTTCATCGTATCTTCCGAGGCAAGGCTGAACCTGCGGCTTCTTTTTTGTTCTTTCTTTCATCCAACCAGATAGGTACCTAATTCATTTCCTTCAACCAACCACCACACCCATTCTATAACTAAAAAAACCCCACGCGCATCCGCGACAAACCATTCACGAGAGCGCATCATCAGAATACCCCATTCAACCGTACGCCTGGTAAGGGCGCATAGCTACCACAATGGCCGATCAAGAACAAGCCAACAACGAAGCCAACGAGAAGCTCGTCGTCAAGACCTGGCGAGCATGGCGAACCGTCCACGAGATGGTCCAGGACCGAGTAAGCCTCCACCGTCTCTTTCTCCTTCTTTACCTCGGTGCCCAAAGATCTATATATAATCCGGTGCATACAAGGCTAATAATAATACGCTGCCAGGGCTACGAGTTGGCTGAGAGCGAAGTCAAGATCTCTCTAGACAAATTCAGAAGCGAGTACTGTCAGAACGATGGAGCCGTGTAGTATGTCTCTATTTTTTCTTCTTGTCTTCCTGTTTTCCTCTTATAAACCAATTAAACTATCCTGACAGAATAATCAACTAATTTCCTTGCCTATCTACCTAGCCGCACCAAATTGAAGTTCTCGGCGCGACCAAGTCCCGAGATGATCAAGAAACTCACCCCGCCCGCTACGCCGCAGAATCCCGATCCTCAAGCCGACGTTGGCACCATCTGGGTCGAGTTCCTCGACGAGGACAACCTGGGAGCCGAGCAGATGCGCAAGTTCGGCCGCTTCTGCTCCCACGAGCACCACAAGACCGGCATCCTCGTCTCCCATGTCGCCGTCTCCGCTTCCGCCAAGAAGGAGATCGCCAAGTTCGCCCAGTGGACCTCCATCGAGTGGTTCCTCGAGGAGGATCTGCTCATCAACATAACCCAGCACGAGCTCGTCCCGCGCCACGTCGTCCTTAGTCGGGACGAGAAGGTCGCCCTGCTCAAGCGCTACCGCCTTAAGGAAACCCAGCTGCCCCGTATCCTGCAGAAGGATCCCGTCGCCCGCTACTTCGGCATGAAGCGTGGCCAGGTCGTCAAGATCATCCGAAAGAGTGAGACGGCTGGTCGGTACGCGAGTTACAGGCTGTGTGTGTGAAGACACAAATGCTTCACGAGTGTCTAACTAGAAAGGAGGTAACCTAGAAGCTTTTACAGCAAAAAAAAACCCCCCCGGCGTCTACAAGCATAGCATGATTTGGAAGGGCGGCGTTTTTCCGGTTCATAGCTCGGGGACCTTGCTTTTGCCCCCATACCACTAATGAGGTGTGTTTCTGATGAATAAGATAAGTTCTTCTCTGGCAATTTATACATCGCCGTTTGCGTGTACAACTGCGACGTGACAGTGCTATGTAGTCTCGAGACTAGTATGTGATAGGATGGCAGTCTAGGCCTAGTAACGGTCCTCGACCTCTAAGCCATTATCTACATATCAAGAAGCCTGCATTAATTAAGCCACCATCGTCAGAAAAACTACAGGGGCACTGCCCCATTCATTCCTTTTGCTTACAGTTAACCAAGCTTCCCTGCTGCTTCTAGCCGGCCTGTAGGATAGGAGCTGACTTCACCCAAAGGACATATATGCCTGATGACGACTGAGCAGCGGTCCGCTTTCGCTCATTCCTTCCCTTTGGCCCTTTTGCGCAGATTGTTGCTAGATCAGTTAAACTCGGCCTTAGTTTGGGGCCGAATCGATCATGGGACGGGTAAGATAGCTATGGATTTAGTCGATGAGTATGTATGTAGATAGCAGTATACAGTACAGCTCTATATATATATCGGTAACAGAGAAACGGAAGCCCGGCACAAACTAGGTGGGATGTATTTGCTGAGGTAGGCTGGCTAAGGGGAGAACTGTCTTAAAGCAGAGACTTGCATCTCGTGAGGACCATGGCCTGATGCCCGCCCAACGTGCTTACTATGTTAACATGGCCGGCGCCTGCTATCATCCTCCGCCTCCGCCTCCGCCACTCCGAATTTCCTAAACTGACCACAGAAAACCAAGTGACCGAAGAGTTTGGATGCCAGGTCACGGTCACAGAAAAGTATTTGGCCAATATTGAAGTACACATATGATGAAATCAATGTATTTAGGATCTATTCTCGATCTAGCTTTCAATTGCTCGCAAGCAACAGCAGCTTCTCGCGCGGGGGTATATGATGAAAAATACAGAGTGAAACAACACCCGATAAATCAATAAGAGGGTTCATTAGGTACGGGCGAGACAATGCCTGCTCTGATAGCAAGGTCTTGGCCTCTACAGGGACGACATATTCGCACCCCCTTTTTGTGTATACCTATCCACTCTGACTCCGTGATAAGCATGACCGTAACCCCCTGGCGCTTGATACACGCCATTGTGGTATAACCCCCTCCCCCTAAAATGATCCAAAAACGCCAGGTTATCCAGTTGCAGGACTTGTTCTTCGTGGCCCATGTAAAAGACGCCTAATAATATCCTTATCCGGGTTCGTGTCGTTAAATTCTTCGTATGTAGGTATATTTATACAAATACATGGGGTAAATTTCGGCATCAACGTCGTGAATTTCGTGACAAAGTAGATTTCAACAAGGTATAGTGTTCGTAAAGTAATGGGTGGACGCGCAGTCTCCTTCCATAGGTATTAATATGTTGTCCCGTTAATTTAGGAGCAGTAGGACCTCGGGGATCCTGAAGTGGTTTCCCACGGGACGGTTCGTTTTTTACTAAGACAGCCGCCGTAGTTGTACCGTACTGCCAGCAAATAGGCCGTGGCAAGATGACTGCTCAGACAGTATTCGCTTCGAGGTTCCTGGGCTCGTTTTAGGACGCTCGTCATGTTTGCTTCTGGTTCGAGTTCAAAGACCTCTCGGTTCCGCAACCACCGTTTACAATGAACTCAACTCAACCAGGGGTAACAGTTATAATTGAGACGGTTGCTGGCCGTTCTCGGGCGTCAATTGGTGCGGTAGCTATAAATCATGCCAATGTGGACTGGCTATGTCAACCACGCAGAGAAGCTTTTTGAGGCCGAGCCTCTATATCCTTCAGGTCGTAGTCCGTGTCGTTTGAGTTGCCATGGCTGGTGCTAGGTTCGTCTGCTGGCTCTTGGGGATGTTGCGGAATTGGCTCTAGTTCGGTCCCGTTTTTAGAACTCGATCGGGACTGTCTAGAATTGAAAGGGCTAAGAAGGCCACCTAGATCCTGTAGTAATACTTGAGAACCACGTCGAAAGCCATTGCTAGTTGCTTGGGTGGTGGGCGAAGGGGCTGTAGGGGAGAGCGGAGATGGCGGTTCAAAGCTGGAGTAATAGCTGTCCCGTACGCTACTTCGCGATGGCTCGCCGTCGAGTAGCCCACCAACGTCAAAGAAAGAAACCCTGCGGGGAGTGATGGTTGAACTGCTTCGTGATACGGTAAGATGATCCCTGTGCAAGAGGGAGTCGTCACTGCGTACGGTACTGCTTGGACTTCGTTGAGGGAACTGCCAGCTATCCATAGACGCCACAGGTTTAGCAGGTTTATCCGCCTGGGTTTGTCGTGTAGCGTCGCGAAGCTCGCGGTCCACGCCCAGCCCCAGGTCTCTTACAAGGTCTTCGTCGCTGCCCCAGTGTCTGTGAAGCGTAGGTCTGCGTTCGGATGCGTGGTCGATGGATTCGGCGGCTACGGAATTGTGCCGATACTTAGACTTCTTCACACCACGATCACGTACAAACGAGCCAAGTACTAAGGTATTAGCTGCTGCCGTAGCGAAGAGAAGTTCGACGGAAGCGAGCAGAGAGCGGATCTGCTGGCTTCCACCCATGTGAAGAATGTGAGGAACCCGGTATCCGGTGACGCCTACAACAATCAGGCTCACCGAAAACAACAGGGTGAGTTGGACCTTTTTCTTGGTGCCCATGTGGCTCGTGAGAATGATGGGGACTGGATAACAGACAAGGAGGAGGTCAGTCATGATGTTACAGGTGGCCATCGTGATGAGTTGCACGTATCCTTGACGGCATTGGCCTCCAGGATCAGGCATTACCTGCCAGTAGTGGTCGAAAGGCTGGCATTCTGCTAGGTCCGCAATGAGGACGGCAACGAAGGTCGCGACCAGAGTAGCTCGTATAAGGAGCAACGTGATTTCGTGAGAGCGATTCCAGGTGATACTGGTCAGGCGCTTGAAGAATTCGAGGATGGCGCTTTTGAGGATCCAGAGTCTTGAAAAGTGGAAGTAGGTAGGTTAGCTTTAGGTACCTAGGTAGCATTTATATATATATATACATGGCAAATTAAAACCTTAAAAATGTCGATAGAGTTCACGGCTATGCAGGAGACTGGACCCGCCACGCCGGATAGAACCCTGCCCGGGATCAGGTACCAAGGGAAAGGATACATATACATACGTTGCTGCATAAAGGATGCGACTAGCAAGCACCAGGCCACTGGCAATAGACTTCATACGTATCTCCTCGTCCGTCAGCTCGGTAAATTGTGCGTTGTTGGTCCCATATATGAGAATGACGTGAACGCATCCCATGCGCAAGTAAAGCGGAATGATAGCCAACGCTGCCGTCTTGTCCTCTCTGAAAAGCTTCTCGGACCTAATGAAGCGACCGACGACGCGCAATAGAATAATCGTGGTGCAGAACAAAGTGATCCACCAGCAAACTAAAAGGGTTGGTTTGTCCTGGTCGGGAGTATGAAGCGGTGGCGGCGGAGTGTATAGTGACATTTTGTCTCTACTTGAACGTGACCACGCCCGTCGGCCTCCGTAGAGGGGACGAGCGGGGAGTGAAATGTGGTCGACAGACGACGCCAGCGACAGTAAAATCGATGAGGTCACGCTTGATATATAGAATAATCAAAACCGGGCGCTTAAGCATGGGTTCACCGGCCACTGTAGCAGCTCTGCTCTTTTCCTCCTCTTCGTTAGTATCCAGACAAAGGCAGCCGTGTGGGCGTTTGTCGTCGTATTTCGAGTCGATATCCACTTGGTAAAAAACCGACCTGGCCGACGCAAAGGTATTATGTCTATTGTATTCCACTTATGACGTTGGGCAAGTGGTCTGTGGTCCTCTACTGGCAACACAAGCGTCGAGTCTACCCGATGATGCATGGACGATACAATTGTAACAATACCGGTAATAAAAGTCGTGTGACATCAAGGGCTGTAGACTGCGCATCGTAGAGAGAGTGGCGCGTTGGGTATTGGACAGGCTGGAGGTAAGAGACGGAAGAGAAATGAAGGTATGGGGAGGTCTACGAGTAATAGTAGTTGTAGTTTATGGAGTTTACGGTATGTAGCATGGAGGAGGATATGGAAAGAGGGTCTTGGGAAGTGCTGTGTGGATGGTGAGGGTTAAACGTTATCAAGTACAAGTTGCTACTGTAGAAGACCCCATCCATGTATGTACCCTACCGAATGTAGCTAACGAGGGCATCTACTAACGAACTAGGTACCTTACCTGATAAAAGTACCATGCCTTACTCACCAGGCGTAACTAAGTCAGGTTAGGTATGATACATATTGTACCACACCTATGTAGCCTAAAGTACATATGTATCTGCTGGTACTTACACCTTACCTACCTCGAATACCGCCACTACAAGCCCACCCGTCCCACACGACATGTACAGATAAAACTCAAGATGCAGGGGCGGTACGTACTGGTTCAATCCCAGCTAGTTTCCCTGTTAGACAGATCTATTGAACAGGGAATACGCTACTATCGGTAACCGTGGATATCTAGGTATTTACCGTACCAAGTACCTGTCTCGTTGAGATGCACGATGACCTCGCCTACATAAGGTAAACTATGTGCATACATACATGTACATGTACGTATAGAAGATGAGATCCCGCGTCCGAGGTATGTAGGTATGTACTACATACTTAGTACGTTACGTACACGTACATATGCTGTGCGAGCACACCATTCCCGTCTCGAAAGCACGGATATATATAGGATGGCAGATTGCAGCTCATAAAGAATTGATAGATTGTACAATATTCATATCAGTGAATCGGGTGTGTGCTTCTCGCTATACAGTAAAAGCGATTCAAAAGTCCGGGAATGCCTATCTTGCGGCGCTAATCCTTTGATCCTGTCCGTTACGAAGCTAGGAGGCTCATCACAACTCTTCCGCTACTAGGTGCTCATGTCATGTTGATAGGCGTAATGTACAAAGTCAAGAGGCCGGATAGCGGCGCCATACTGAAGCAGATATGCACTTAGACCCTCGTAGAGAACGTACATAGTAAAGTCATGGGCCCGCCGACAAGTTCTGCGCCGTCCCCACGCTCATTTAGCGCCGCCGCCGTCACCAATACATACCCCAAACTAGCGTGATTGGTTTATTAGAAGTTTGCTAAGCGAGTTGCATCAGTGTGGCTAAGAGTCTCGGCCGGGACCTACGACAATTGGCACGCGATCTTCAGGGTTGGGCCTTGTCGCGATTCGCGAGGAGCCATACGTCGAACGATTTTGTATTGTCAGAAGATCCTGGTTGAAGTCACTGTGTAGTCGGAGCCCCGAGCGTAGATAAGGAAAGACACTAAAGAAAATGGGATTCGCGTTTGTGGTGGCTTAAGGCTGACGAAGCGAAGGCGAGACCCGTAGGAATATTCGTCTGATCGGATCCCTCAATCCAAGATCATTACGGTACGGTATCCCAACCTCTCAGCCTTGGATAACGTTCTTATGGCACTGCGTGTGTGTGTTAAAATGTACAGGCATGCCTGGTAACAGTGAAATGTTCTCGGTAGACGTGAAGATAAAAGATGTATTCCTTCGGGGGAAAAGATGCCATCGGAATAGAGATACACTTTGGTCCTTGCTTCGGCCTGTCAGTCATGACGGCTTACTTACCTAGGTATCGATGTTACTTGCATGTGACATCCAAGTGCTGTTAAGGAGCGTTGGTCAGTTGTTAGAACGAAGGACATTGCAGAATAATGCATGCAGATCCTTGATCTAATCGCCGATAACAAATAGCCAAGGTAACAAAATTAAAGCCACTTGCTACATAGTAGGTAAATACTACATATGTAGCTATTCTTGGTAGCGCGGTCACGACGAGCAGGACGAGCTGGGTGGTAGCAATAACAAACCATGGCACTCCGATATTTCTGATTAGGGTCTTTCGTATTGCGACGATTGCGGCATCTTTACATAGCCTTTCGGATCACTTACTAGAGTAGTAGCTTGACCCGGTTCTTGGCTCCCTGCCAATGATATTAATAGGCAGCCCTCGGTAGCCTCTCTGCCTCTCAAACATCTCAATCCTCTCAAACGCGGAATTGAATGCATATGTAGAACCTTACGAGTAAAAGAGCGCTTTCATGGTGGAACGGAAGTAGATGGGAGTAGCTGGAACCGAGGCGAGCGAGACATGCACACGAAGAGGTCCACGCAAGAGTGCATTTGACGAATCTCTGTGGCGTCCAGTCAGAAGTTCTAGGCCTTTGGGGTTATCGTACAGCTTCAATATCCTTGTAGTCCCTGTACCGCTTCACCGCGGCGAGAAAAGTACGACGGGGTACTTAACGTATACATTAATTGCAACAGGATGCACACCTGATCAGCACCCGACCGTTCGGAGCGACGGGGATCACCCAATCTCGCCATTTGGTGCAACGACATGGAAATTGATGAAGAATTCCACGGACAATGAGCTTCCAAGAAAGGGTTCTCCCACACACATATGAGTTGTTAGGGTTTTAGGGGTCTCACCTAGGTACCTACAGCCTAATAGAAACATGAAGCGTTGGAGTTGCGATATCTCTTCAGAGCTTCCCATTAGAGAAGAGGTTGGGTGAGGGTGGGTCTGCAGATCGATGTGCACATCTCGACCAGGGCCCTGGCTTGACGTTGAAGCTTAGGCCCGTTGAAGCTTACATACCTACTATACATATGTAGGCCAAGTGACCGCGTCCGCTGTTTTACTAACAATAATATGTTGTACCTATGTATTGTTGTTCAGATGTACCTATGTATGTACCTGCCCACCATTCCCATTCAGGCCCGGCTTCACCTTTGCCATCTCAAGAAGTCCACCGAATTCCGTTTGGGGTCATATCCCGTACAGCCCGTAGTAACTTGGCACGTGAGACCTTGTCTTTCTCGGCTAGGTGGTCTTTACCGATCCCCATTTCCTTAATTATGAGGGAACACCATTCTACTATGTAATTCTGCTCGGGCTTGCTTATAGCGGCGACGCCTCGAGGGTCAAATCACGGTGAAAAGGGGGACGATTGGCAAAACAAGTTATTAGTGGAAATCGACTCAGTTCCGTGGTCAATAGAGAGCCGGGATTCCCCAGAGTGTTCGGTTCGGATGAAATCTTATGTCATATTTTGAGCTTGAGCCGCACAGGATTTGTTTGCTTATTATTATGCTATTCCCAAGCGTACCTAACGATGATGATGTTGCATCGATGGGCATTTGTCGGCCCGGTCAAGCTTCCAAAGCCGAGGCTACGAAGTATTCTGTCTTAAATCTGCCTATACATAGGTACATGTATGTAGTGCCTGGGTATGCATGTCGATATCTCGCGCTTGCAGTACGAGGTACCATCAAGGCGGGCTTGGTTTTGAGAGGATACATAGCCCTGTGGGTTCTTATCGTTGCGATAAGAGGTACATACCTACATGTGTCTCTTCACCTAAGGGTCACTTAAGCGAGCGGGGGTACCTAATGTAGGCTGCTAGGTTCAATGGCATCACCTCATAATGTTCTTTGGAGCATCAATGTAATAGGACTTATCCTACCTAGGCTACTAGGTTAGGTAGGTACTTAAATAAACAAGCAGTTTTAAGTATATTATCTAAAGCAAGATAATTGTTGAGGATCATTCCTCGCTCAGAACAAGACGAAGAAAGTGAAAAAAAAAATTTGAAAAAAAAGTAATGCATATATGCTAAAAGATGCACTGCCGCTCGCGAAAGTGCCTGAGATATGTATGAGTTGCCTTGTTAGGAAACCGACCAACTAACGAAAATACCTAAAACCAAGGGTATTCCGCACGTTACCAACATGCGAACTTTTCACACAGCCAACTCGTATCTCCATTCAGATCCCACGTCGCGGGAAAGCGTTCTCAATCCGCTGTAGCAAAGTGTAGAGTGATACGAAGTGACGTGCATCACCGTTTCACGCGCGTGGGAGGCATGCGGATGCATACCTCATCTCCCCTCAAACCGATTGAATTTTAAATAATAAGGTGGTGACTCCTACATAGTACTACATGTATGTAACAATTCAGATTTGACCTCAACAGGTATTGAACCCGAGGAGTGATTTCCTCACGTAGATCACCGAAATATTAGTTTGCAATGCAGTGAGATATATGCTTGCATCCGTTCACGCGAGGTAGTATGTACTATTTCCGATTGAGATGCGTGACCCCCTTTTAACCCAAGCTTGAGAACTTGGAAAGACACGATGGTAGAGGTATTGATATTGATAGTTTTATGCAATCTCTTACTGCCACTATTAATTGGTCCATTTGCCGTACAGGTTTCCCGGGGTTCAGCGCGGCTCTCGTGGGAATTGCTACATAAGTTTGTAGAACCCGTCATTGTTGTTGTTTGCTTCTACTATGTAACGACCTTGCATCGTCCAGCCTATCATTGAAGCTGGATTGATAATATAATGCCGAGGTGACAAGATGGCTACATGAATTAAGTACCGCCCGAAAATGGATGGCGCCCGGTTTCTTCAGTTTGTTGATGTTATCCTATTCAAGCCCGAGCTGCCCTACTATCGTCTTGATCTGTGACTTCTCAGCCTTGCTCCAATCCACGGCCAGCAGTTTCGCTTGTTTCGTGTCTGCGTCGGGCATCAAACTCCATAGCTCGTCGACAACCAAGCACCTAGCTCTAGGCCAGGGGTGTATCAGGAGGGCGCCAAGCCTCCTCTTCGCCTCGAGAATGCCTTCGCTCCTTTTCGTCGCCAACTCCGGCGATATATGGGGTGGCCCATCAATTACATCCACCGCTGCAATAGCGCCGTAAACCTTGATGCAGGCCTCCAGCTTGCGCACGTTGCCGGTCTTGTACGCCGCCTTCTGCGCAAGAAGGCAGAGCTGCCGCAGGTTTATTTCCGGGCATCGCTGCAACTGGCCGATATGGAACAGATACGCTACTACTTCCAACGTAGGTACTATGACCCGATCTTGGCCTTGGTTCTGCTTAAGGTTACGAAGTAGCGCTTCACATATCTGCTTCAAGTTCTTAGGAGATCCCTCGCAGAAGTCGACAAGCGCAGTTCTGCTAACTATGACCAAGTCTTCGTTCCCCGTGTCGGCGGAAGTCACCAAGCCCGTTAGAAGTACGGATATGCAATCGTCTACGTTGATTGTCCAGATATTTGCCACAGGCTGGTCCAGTCTTTCTGCGCTGCAAAGACGGAATAGAAAATCAAAATATCCCTTGGAGGAGAAAGATGACTCGTAAAATGTCTTAGTGTGACTATCTGGCAGTTAGTAATGAAATACGGTATGATATTGGAAGAAGTATGTCCGCACCTCGGGTGTAGAAGCATGGCCAATGCGGATTGTGCCTCGTTTCGAACTTTATCCAACTTCTCAGCAGCTAAGCGTAGTATACGGGGGAAGAGGACTGTGACGACTTGCTCGTCGTCTTTCTTCTTGTCCCATAAGGTTTTGGTAGCCTTGATCGCCTCGAGTCGAACATGAGAACCAATGTCGCCACGAGCATTTGTCGTATAGTCATCGAGCCCTTCTGAGATGATATTTAGGAAATCCAATATTTTGTCCTGCAGGATTTCTTTACCCGTTAGGCTCTGGAGAATTGCGACTCGGGTCTCGACATCATTGTCTTGTGTCCACCGTTCTGCAAATACTTTGCTCAGTGGAAGATATCCCAACTGGCCAAGCTGTTTTTTATGAACTGGGTACGCCCGGGCTAAAGCATGGAAGAAACCATTGCCAAGCTTAGTACGTGAAGTTTGCGGGCGGCGTACCTTGTTCGACCAATCTTCAATAATCTTCATGCGAATTTCTTGGCTAGCAAATACGATGATTACTAGCGCAGCTCTCGACGAGGTTCTTATCACCTCAGTCTCGTTTCTGTCGAGCCATTCGTTTAGAGTACCTTGCAAAGTCACTAGTAATTCGTCGAACAATTTCAGACGACCTGTCTGCAGCATATCTAACAAGTTCTCGATCGAACTCGAGTGTGTTAAGTTAGACTCGTCGATAATATTAGACCCGGATAACAAGCTTGTCAATTGATACTTCGGTTTACCCCCTTCTGTGGCACTTAGTAGGAGGGCCGGAGTCGCGGATATTACAAGTTCGCCGGTCGCCTCCGCGATCAATTCTGGTTTCCGATACTTGGTGGTTTTTGAATCTTGCAAGATTCCTTTTAAAGAGGCACAATATTCAACCGTCGGGATTTTCTGGAGGGATCCAGGGCGTCCAATTTCGAAAAGCGGCAGGAGGAGGTTGAAGACAGCCGCGAGACTCAATAGGAGTCCGTGCCGCTCTTCTACTTGTCTTACTTGGAGAGCTCCGAGCCGCGATAGGAGCAGACCAACAAAGTTCTTGAAACATTCCAATGGATCTGAAGTTTCAATCCTTATCAGTTCTGCTGCTAGGGAACCAAATGAGGCGGCTGCTACTCTCCGAGCCGCTGCATCCATGTCCCCAATGCCTCTCCACCCAAGAGTCGCCTCTAACAATGCACGCCCGTAGTGTGGTGATAGACTAGTCGCCTGCAAAGCCACTTCATGTATTGCTCTGGAACGAAGAGCAACGGCGTGATAATCCACGGTTTGTACGACACCAATGCCTTTCTCTATGGTGTCAGGATGTCGGCCGATGAGCTCCTGAAGAGAAGCTGAAGCGCCGCGCCTTATATTCCCGGCGGGGTCAAGCGAAGCAGTGACGACTAGTTCGGTCGCGATCACCTGAAGTATCGAGGCCGTAGTATCATGCCCTTTGGCAACTAATACGGATTGTGTTTGTACCTGGAGCAATTCAGATGTACTATATCGACGAGCTAAGGCCCAAATTCCAAAGCAAGACGCATCCCTGACATTAGTTCCAATGGAGCCTCCAGATGGACTTCGTTTCTCAAAAGAAAGGCCCATTAATAGGGCATGGATGATATCAGACAGGTTGTCGGGTGGTGGTGATCTTCGGTACAGAAGGTGAGACAGAGTGAGCATCAAGCCATGCCACTCGAGGGGGTCAACCGCTGAAAGATCTCGAGTAGGGGGGGCAGATGGATTCAACTTATTCTTGACCCAGAGAACGTTTCGGTTGAGTGAGTCTAAAACAGCCTCGATGACCTGAGAGGCCATGTCGGGCTCTAGCTTGAGTGTGATTATGCTAAGAGCCTTGCTGGCAGCAAGACGTACTGGTGTGTCGTTGTCTGCTAACTTCTCAAGTAAATACCCAACCGATGTTTCTACCATCTCCGTATCGGTACTTGTTTGCTGTGGCTTCCGCAAGACTAATGTGACCACCGAGCGCGTGACTTTAATCAACATTTTTCGAGCGAGCGCAGAGCCGTTGATGATGTCGAAGACGGGGTGTTCATCTCCAGCTATAGTCTGTGTAGCGCCGAAGATGGCGGACAGATGCGGATCCATGATAGACGTATCTGCTGAAGCACCTAGTATCCCGGCCAGGAAGGATAAGGTACCAATATAGTAATACGGTGACTCGGCTGGGACGTCGTTCTTCGCTGGCCTCAAGGTCAACAAAGCCCACTGGACGAGAGCATTGAGAATGCCTAGCTCCTGCATGTCCTTTCGCATTGCCACGCGGACTAGGAGAGCCTTGGCTCCATCCCTCTCTTTCCCCGGCAATGCAAGGTATTTAGTGGCTAGAGGAATGACTCTCAATGTGATGCCGGGAATTTGCGGTGGCCACTCGAACCTAGGAACGGCAAATCGATCAAGATCGTCAGCATCACCGGACGATATGGTGGAAAGATCGAATGGTGCGAAGAATAGTTGAGATAGCCACAGCAATACGATGTATCTTTCGTGCCATGTCCACGAAGTGGCCGAGTCTATGTTGCGCTCCGAGTCTTCGATAGCGAGTAGCAAAAGCTCTAGGTATCTTGTCTCCACGTTCATGAATCGAACGATAACTTTTTCTCCACGAATTTTGCAGAAAGTATAGAGAATTTTACAGATTGCATTAGAGAGCGGAATTAGAAGTTGAGATCGCATAGACAGCGATCTTGATTTCCGGTGGTCTTGCAAGCATCCTAGGTATGCTTCTGCTAAGGCCGGCAACCACTTGGGCAGATATGGATCAAGAAGCTGTGGTAGCTCTTGGAATGGTTCTAGAACCTGGACACAATTTAATGTGTTAGTGATCCTCTATGATATCGATAAGTATTCATTCACCTGGGACATTAACCTCGCCGTCTCCCTCACGCGCACGCGCCTCCGAAGTTGGCCATTAGACTTCCTCAGGAAGGGGATAAGAGAACGATCGAAATCAGCGACCAGGTCTGACGAATACTTCTGGATGTATACATCTCGATCCTGCTCTGGGGCATCCATTCTCAACAAGATTAGCCACGGGTGTGGCTTTGGGATGGAAACTGTAGTATTTCGTTCACTGTGTTGGGAGAAACGGCGACTCTCCGCTCATTTCTTATCCACAAAAGCAGACCAACCGCAAACAACGACGAAACGAAGCAAAATGTACTGTAAACGGTATCACGCTCCCATGAGTAGGTCTTCAAAGAGTTTCATAGCCTTATAGTACCTGGTAGGCGACAAGATTTTGCGAGAAACTCGGTGCCTAATACAATTGATGTCAATTGTTTTTCAGCATACATACATAGGTAGGTACCTTGTACAAGTATTATTTTCCGATAAGAGGCTATTGGGTTTAATTGCATATCAGTATGGTTAATCGATCTTATCGTCCCCCCTTAAAGAATATCAGACTATCAGATTAACTGTATCAATCAAGAGCGTCGACAACATATGTAGTTCATGAACATACCTACATGTAGGTAGGCTCCTCCATGTATCCAACGCCGTGTGTTGACGAGTACATCTACGAACCATCAGTTCCACCAGAAGCTAACACTAAAGCTCACGCTCAAACCTCGAACGTAATGCCACCATCCGATTGGTATGTAGAGAGCATCTCCAGGCTCCAGGATGCAATCTTTAAAGGGCAAACCTCTAAATTCTGCGAGATCCTTTTCATTGAATTGGCACTCATCATTATCATCACCATCGGGTAGTGCATCCCATCCTTCAACCACACCAACGTCCATCAAGCTAGTGTTACTCATCTCAACACCGTTCTCGTTTCCTCGCGCCCGCATATCTTCTGTTTGCAAGGGTGGATATAGGCGTACATACTTGCGCCCCACGACTTGTGTTAGTATATTATGATATGGATCGTAGTGTAGTGGTGTGATAGTCCCCGGCGGTCCGAACCACGCATTAAGGAGGGGCTCATCCAGCTCCGGTTGATCGATTCTAGCATCATATGGGTGCGGAGTCGATTTTGTGTAGCAATAATCGGGTATGAGGATGTCGTTTCGTAGAGCGGGAAGCTGAGTGAGTAATGGATGTTGAGCTAGATATCCAATCGATTTTCCTTGTGAAGAGGTGTCGGCGTCATCATTGGAGTTGCCTTGGGCTCCGGCTAAAGAAGGATCGATATACTCGCGCAGGAACTCACCGAAAGCGATGATCTTTTGCCCCCAGTCTTCGTCTACATAGCTACGGCCAATTTCAACGGGTACGAGTCTGTGGCCGCCAAAAGTGAGAGAGAGAAGATAGGATGGTCTATTCCACCGGTTCGTGGTTAGAGCCGGCCAGTTGTCAATAGTACCGCGTATGACGAGTGGCTCTGGTCCTATTGTTGAGCTCTGGCCTTCATCCATATAGGCCTGGAATTCTTCCATGGAGAGAGTATCGACACATTTTATAGGATCCTTCACAGGCGGCGTGAATGGCTCGGCTGCAGAGAATACGTCTGGTATTCCGATCTCATCACTCAAAGAAGCTGAATATGGAGCCTGGATTATCTTCATTCTTTTCGAGGGCGGTTCGGGAGTCAGCTTGTCTGCAGGAGAAGCCGTCGCCCGCCAGACTACATGAAGCAATTCAAAGGCTTTATTAACCCAATCTCTGCCTCTCTGCTCACCAGAAGCGCCGGCAAGAATCAACGCGAGGTCAAGGATTTTCACGAGTTCAGTTATTTCACAATCTAACCTATCGGACTGTCTATGACGCGTCTCGGTACCTTCTATATCATGGCCATAGGTTAAGGGGGACCAGAGGAGTTTGAAACAGAATTTCAAGATGCTTGCGTCGGTATAGAGCTGTCGCCAGCATACCGGCAAGTCCTTGAAAAGGAAGGCGTAGAATTTGGAGTAGGAAATTGTGATTATGTTGTCTAGTCGTTTCAATATGAGTGGTTGCCCTTCTGAAGGGATCTGCGGCCAGTGTTGGTAGCATGTATCGATCTGAGCAGCTTGTCGTGATAGTAGATCAACTAGAGCAAGACCGCAACCTGCCAACGAAGATCTATCGGGCTGATCCGTCGTGGATAATAAGGTATCGCATTCCCCTTGAATCTCAGAGACCGCTCCGGCGCAAAACTCTATGAGCTGTTCTGTAGGAGATAGCGAGGCCATAGCTTAAACCGTGGAGATTGGAAGTACAGTAAGTAGTAGAAGTCATGACTGGTACATGAGAATTAATTGCGCAGCGTCGTCCTCTTCCTAGGTTGCGTGTGCGCATGTCCAGTATCTAGAGGACGCGAAGAGCTGAAGAGATGATGAAAATGGGCAGATGGTTCCATAAGGTACCTACATGTAACCTATAGTACCTAATAGTACCTACCTAATAGTTGCATGGGTACATACATGTAGGTATGTACATGTAGTACATAGGTAGGTACTTAGGTAAGCCGCTCGATGTGGCTGAAATTGAGTGGGACCCATTGCCCACCCGTACAGTGCATCAACTACATAAGTACATATATGTACTTTACGCCATTACACGCCCGCCGCGAGGTACATGTACCTAGAAACTAAATCGCGTCTTGCCCACTTTCAACCGCGTTCCTGGTCGTCAACACTTATACCTGCACCCACACTAAACTTTTCTACCTCTACCACATGATAACATATAACATTGATACTTGAGAACTCTTTGTCAATTGTCTGCAGAGTATTCCCCATCCAGGCCGTTCCTTACTATTTCAACAGGTCGAGCAATTGATATATCGCATTGGCTCGAATTGCCTTTCCCTAACCTCTTAAGAGACTTGAAACGGTTAGATTTTGCTACATATATCGTATAACCTACACAACACATACTTTTCCCGCCGGCCCTATGAATCCGACACTGTAGTATATTCGAAGACGCGTCCAGGTACTCTCAAATCATGTATCTGCCGCGCGATCTCATATCAAAACTTTATACTCACCTCCAGAATACCCGGCATCCTCTCTCTCCTCCGGTCCTTATCCTAGTCGCGCTCGAACCCGACGCTCTCTGTGCCTGTCGCATCCTCACGAGGTTACTCAAGCATGACTACATCCCACACAAGATTCACCCCGTTTCCGGCTATGGAGATCTGGAACGTGCAGGCCAGGAGCTCGTGAGTCCAATGATGGAGACGCGTGGTGGCGGTGGTGGTGTTGTCGTGTGTCTTGGCGTAGGTGGCATGGTCGATATGGGTACCATCTTAGGACTCGAAATTGAAGGAGAAGGCTCGAGCTTTAATGGTGTCGAGGTATGGGTTATCGACTCTCATCGGCCCTGGAACCTCGGCAATGTCTTCGGCGGATATCCCTTGGAACCCGCCTCCGAAGTTAGTTCAAGTTACCAAGCTCGTGCCCCCGATGGTGTAGCTTCGGGCCGAATCAGCCGATCATATAAGCCTGGGAAGGGCGGGATTGTGGTGTTCGACGATGGAGACATTGAAGAACAGCTAGGCGCAGAGCGAGACGCGTACCTAGCTTTGATCGACATGCCCGACATTGAAGACGACGGTGAGCCGTACGGAGATGACGATTCCGAAAGCGAGGATGACGTAGAGGACGATTCCCCACGTTCCGGGCAGAAGAGGAAGTCCTGGTCGGATCGAGATGAGAGCAGCGACGAGGAAGACGATCGACCACGGCAGAGGAGGAGGAGTAACTCTGTAGGATGTCCTTTGGTCAGAGTTGAAGTGTAGAACTAACCAGATTTACAGTCAACTTCAATCCCTACATCGCCGGAACGCCCGGCCCAGCGTGGGTTGATATCTATTCGGGATTCTAATGTAGTTCGATCAGACAACGCAGAAAATCCACCGTCTGGAGCCCAGCCCCCTAAAGGCCCCTCAGCCCGCACTCTTCGAAAGAGATTGTTGAGAATGCGGCAAGAGAATGAAGGCGTACTTCGGAAATACTATCGAATGGGGTCTTCGTACTCGGAGCCCATCAGTGCCATGATCTATTCCCTGGCGTCCGAGCTAGGTCGGGAGGATAACGATTTGCTCTGGTTAACGATTGTCGGTGTTACGTCAATGGAGTTATATGGCCGGTCTTCGGCCGGTCTTGCTGTGACAGTCCGAGGTTCCGATGCTAGGCCGACAAATGGCTGGATGGGCGTTCGCGGTGCTCGAATACGACAGCTCCTAAGGGACGAAGTGAGACGTCTTAACCCACCGGATATAGGACGAGCTTTAACGACAGACGGTGCTGGAATCATCCCCACGACTGCTCGAGACCCCGAGGATACGAGCATTCGGCTATCTCCCGAGCCAAAGTTCCTGCTTATTAGGCATTGGAGCCTTTACGACAGCATGCTACACTCACCTTACCTTTTTTCGAGGCTACGCATTTGGAGCGACAGTGGTCTCAAGCGCCTGCATAAACTGCTCGCCAAGATGGGCGTAAGCCTGGTTCAATGCAAGCAAAGCTATACACATATGGACATGATGCTGAAGAAAGAGCTACGTACGAAACTCCTCAAGTATGCCTCTCTATACAATCTAGATGATATGGTGCCTGCCGTAGAGACGGATGGTAGGGACCGTGGTGGCGCCAAAGACGGATGGGGATTTGTTCGGAGTTGGGGTTGGCGCGCAACTCTCAGTGCACAGGACGTGGGGGTGATTATCGGTGCTATGCTCGAAGTGGGCAAAAACAACACCGTGATCGATGACGACGGTCGTATCCGAACAAGCCAGGTACAGGACCCAAACGAAGACGACGGCGGAGTGGCCGAGTCGCAGGAATGGGTTAGTCGCTTTTGGGACGCATACGATGCACTCGAAAAGTAAGTCGTGTCGGAGCAAGGTGATTTCCAATTATTGAAGGCTAACGTTGTCTAGCATTGATGCTCTTAAGGCTGGTCTACCCACAGCGCAATATCTCCATCGTGCCATTTTCCGGACAGGAACCTCGCTCATTGGCAAACGGCAAATCAAACATCTACACGCTTTCCGTCTCTGTGTTATCAAGGACGGGCCGGACGTCCCTTTATTTACCCACCCAGCCGCTCTCACGAAGCTTGCTCTTTGGATTGGGGAGGCTCTTGCAGAGCAAGAAAAAGATGTCAATGGTAAACTTGCACACGGTGGCCGCGGTACACCACTCGTTGTGGCAAGCTTAAATGAGAAGCGCGGCGTCTACGTGGTTGTCGGTACCGGCGGTGGCGGCGGACCTGACCTGGCCTTCCTAGACAAGGAAGTGTCGAAAGAAAAGCATGCAGCTAAAGAGGCCAAGACCAGGGAAAGAGAGCAGAAGCGACGGAACAAGGAGAAGATCAGGGAAGAAAAGCGTGTCGCGAGAGCCGACGGAGGTGAAGAGGACGAAGAGGACGAAGAGACGGAGTCAGAAGCAAGTGACGACTCGGACTCGGGTTCAGAGGACGAAAGTGAGGAACGCAAGGACCGCGGCTACGGACTGAACAAGTTTGGCAGCGCATTCCAGGACGTCGTCAACGAGACAAATGCCCGCGTGCGAATCGACAGCTTTGAGCACTGTGTTGTCGAAGTCCGTAAGGACGATCTCGGCGGTTTCCTCGAGGGCTTGAGTCAGAAGATCGTTGTCGGTTAATGTCCCTACCCAACACATTTTACTTAAAACCGCTGAGCTTGCAAACTCCAACGTTCACACTAACAGGCTACGGACTGGCTTGATTTAAGCCCTAAGGAAATATCACGAAAAGCGGAATGAGAACCTACTATCAACGTGAAGCTTTAGATGATGCATGAACGACGTAAATAGGCTTTGGGCGAGGTGTTAGGTTTTGGAAGCATTGTATATAGTCTACTCTATCGCGCGCCGAATCAGGCGCGGCACTTCGGTTGTTTCTATATCATCATTGGGAATACATGCATATTTTATCTATCCAACATAAACTACCTAGGTACCTTCTCAACTAACCTAGTCGTGACAGTTGATGGTTGGTAATTATATACATATGTATCTCTCCCCCTGAAGAAATGTATGTACGACGAAAAGGTAGATTATGTAATCATTGTGATTACCTAAGTAATGATAAGTCGTAGGCGTCGTACACGGTCCAATTACGTCAGGCACATATGTATTATGTACGCGTACGAGAAGCAGCTTTCCCAGAACTTCCCAGGTTCATAAGTTGCGTACCCCGCCAGTACTTGGTTCGATCCGAGACTTCCAATGAACGTCCCCCCTCTTCTCTCTCTCTTAAGTCTCTCAAGTTTCTCAACAGGGAAATGGGATGACGTTTTGCACTCACTTTACTTTCTACCTATTTTACTGTAATTCCTTCGTACCTACAACATCCTTGACATCTTTATCACCGAAAGGGTACATCTGTTCCTGTTCCTGTTCCTCGGCCTTAGCGATCAGCGCAATCGGCTTTGCGGACCCCAGAGATTCATGTAAGTGATGCCAGGCCCAGGCCCCAGGCCCACCCCTTTCTACACAGAGTAGGTAGTCTTCTACGATAATAGGTAGACATCTTGCATGTTTGAATTTACAGTTTCATCAAATTGCGACCGGTCCCTGTTAATACATGCACATTGCAGTCCAATCCGCTTTCGAGGCCGCCTTAGTTGTGACCCAGCAAAGCAGCCAGCCCACTCCTGTCCAGCCTCGATTCCCGGCCAAGCCCATTCCAAACTAAACTAACCTAGCCTACCACGTTACTCCGACAGCTTTCTTACCAAGCAGCATTGCGGCGGTACCTAGGTTCTGCCTACTTACATGTACTACATTGTACGAGTAGGTCAGGTCGCGGCAACCAAATCAAATCAAATTGCATCCATTGCTACAGTATACCTATCTTGAAACTCTTGTTTTTTTTTTCTCCAAGGGGGACTAATCCGACTTGGACCTCCGTTTGAACTCAGTCTCTTTCTTTTTTTATTCAACTTGTTACATAGACAATTCACATTTTGTTGCGATACATAACACCTCCCTAGTCGGAATTTATTGTTATCTTCACCGTTGCGACAACACAACCCCACCTTGCCATCATTGCTTGCTTAACTTGTCGCATAAGGTAATCAACAAAAAAAACCCCTTCGCTCATCATTCTCGCCCTCGCTAGACGCAACGACGTAAACGCCGACATCATTCCAACCTTCTATTTTTTCTTTCTTCTTTTCCCACGAGAGAGAGAGAGAGAAAGAGAGAGAGAGAGAGAGAAAGAAAGAAAGAGACAGAGAGAGAGACATCATATTGATTCCGTTGTTGCCACGAGGCCACAAACATGGGCAAATCGTGAGTCCGCCTTGGAGAGTACCTGTCATTACATCCCTGTCATGTGCCGATGCGCAAAACACTGCGAGAATTCCTGCCCCTCGGCGCCTTGGTGCCACCGTGTCAGAATACGCCACGGCCATTCTCGTCGTCACCATCGTCACTTAATTTGGGTCCGAATTGGCTAACACGAGCTATCTAGGCAGTCCAAACTCTCCCAAGAGCAGCTGGCCGAGCTCCAGAAATCCACGCACTTTGACAAGAAGGAATTGCAACAATGGTATAAGGGTTGGTGATCCCCGCGCACTTCTCCTGTCTTGTCCTGGCCTGGCCTGGCCTGGCCTGGCCCGTTCCGTCCCGCGCCCGTCGTGTGTTGCTCCACCCCGGATGGGTCAAATCCATACTTATCTATCGTCTTATATAGGTTTCCTAAAGGATTGCCCCTCGGGCATGCTCACCAAGGAGGAATTCCAGAAGATATACCGCCAATTCTTCCCTTTCGGCGATCCATCTTCATTTGCCGATTATGTCTTCAACGTCTTCGATTCCGACAAATCCGGCTCTATCGACTTTAAAGAATTCATCTGCGCCTTGAGCGTCACGAGTCGTGGCAAGATGGAGGACAAGCTTGACTGGGCCTTCCAATTATACGACATCGATGGCGATGGCAAGATTAGCTACGACGAGATGCTCAAGATTGTGGAAGCGATCTACAAGATGGTGCGGTCATATCTTTCGGAGAGGCATCAAGGGAATAATTCTTGCTAACATGACACCCCCACATATAGGTCGGTTCGATGGTGAAGCTCCCCGAAGACGAAGATACCCCCGAAAAGCGCGTGAAGAAGATCTTCCGCATGATGGACAAGGACGAGAACGGTAGTCTAGACATGGAAGAGTTCAAGGAAGGCAGCAAACGTGACGAGACCATCGTCTCAGCACTGTCTCTGTATGACGGGCTAGTGTAAACCCCCGGCTGCCAAATTAGAAGGTGGGCAGAAATGAGGCGCTCCAGAGCAAGGGACCAAAGTTTAGGAACGTGAGAGAACTGGCAGCGGGGCAAGAAAGATGCAAGAAGAGGTAACGACAGCGTCGTACTATGAAAAAGTCCCGTTTTGGAGGATTACTGCCAATGTGTTATTTTCCCTTTCCTCTGTCTCCTACACGGGCATCTATTTACTAAGAGAAAGGATAAACGCGGTTGTATGTCGACCAAGTCCCGGATTTGGCATTCTGGGTCAGAATAGTCTAATGTCATGATCAAGAGTTTGCCAAGCGCCCCGTCTTCTTGAAAAGAAAAGAAAAGAAATGAAACGAAAAGAAACCCCGGGGATATACATAACCCCTTTTTATCTCTACCTTCAACGCAGCTACAGATACACTAGTCTCAACATAAAGTACTAGACCTGCAACGTTCTGACCGTAACTTGACACCCCTCCATCGAGGAACTTGAGCAGGATATATATGCTTTAGCAAGAATAGGTAGGCAAGCAATTTAGAGATTAGAATCTACACCCAAGTTGATAAGGTTTAAGAAAAGACGTCCGTAATTCTTTACAAAATGTATACATCAAGAACACGCTCAAGTTGCAGTCTCGTCAGCATAAACATCCTAACGAAAGGAGAAAACCTGTCGTAGCCTCGTCTTGCCAACTCTAATTGCAATTTAGACCTGCCCATCCCTTACACCCTCACGCCCCCGCGCCTTGCATATTCTAATACTTTCGGTAGACAAGTCTACCTAAATCACTTCATCCCTAGTTAGATGCCCACCTATTCGACCCCAGAATGGACAGAGACACATTGCCACGATTCTGCGCCTAGCTGGAAGAGCTATAAGCCGCCTTTACCTCCTTCTCATACTTATTGAGAATGCCTTTGCGATTGAGTTTCTGGGCGGCGGTGACAAGACCCTACGCACACGAATTAGCTTTTGATGCCGGCTTTCATATATATAAAAGGGCCGGGCGCAACTCACGTTTTGTGGTGTCCATTCTTCATCCGACAACGCAACTCCTTCGATGATCTCAATACCCGACAGACCACCAGCTCGACCCGTATTTTGAAGCTCCCTAAGGACAATGCCGTTAAGCTTCTTATTATGCACGAGCTCCTCGATGCTGGCCCCCGGTATTCCGTTGTCGGCGGCTACCTTCTTCAACGCCGGTTCCGCAGGTACAATAATCGCGATGGGCTTGGCTTTGGACTGGTCCGCATACACGCAGATGTTGGCCACGACGTGAGCTGATCGGTAGATGGACTCTAGCTTCTCTAACGCAATGTACTCGCCATTTAGGGTCTTGACCAGGTTCTTCTTGCGGTCGATGATCTTCAGGTGGCCGTTCTGATCCCATTCGCCGATGTCACCTGACTTGAACCAGCCACCAGGTGCCAGGTTCTCTTGGGTTTCCTTCTCGTTCTGGTAGTACTCTTCCATGACACTAGCGCCACGAATCCAGATCTCGCCTTGCGGGTTTGGCTTGTTGGTGGCGTAGTAACCGGCATCTGGGAAGTCGACGAGCTTGACCTCGATAGATGCAGGCATAGCACCAATTGTCTCAGATGACCACTCGAGAGGGCTCATAAGCGAACCCATGGCATTCGTCTCGGTAAGACCGTAGCCAATGATCATGGGCGCGATGGCCATGGAGATGAATCGCTGCGTGTCCTTTGCGACAGGACCACCACCGTTCAGACAGAGCTTCAGACGTCCACCGGTAGCCTCCTTGATTTTCTTGAAAACAATAGAATCAAGCAGGCCGGCTCCAGGTAGGCCTGTGGCCATCATTCTGCTCTTTAATGCCAGCGCGCCCCAGAACATGTTCTGCACGACCGGTCCCCCAGCCTGAACCTTGGCGGTGATACCTTTCTTGACCGACTCCCAGACTGCTGGCACGCCGACTAGGACAGAGGGCTTGAACTCGCGAATATCGCCAGCGCAGCCGCGGACCGAGGTATCGGAGAGGGTCTTGGGATTTCCATAACCCATAGTGCAGCCCCAGTACAGCGAGGCGTTTTCAAAGACGAGCTCGAGAATGTGGGCCAAGGGGAGATAAGTCAATAAGCCATCGCCAGGACCAATAAATGGTTGGACAACAACGCTAACACCGGCGACAGCAGCGATAAGGTTTCTGTGCTTCAGGGGCACGCCCTTGGGTGTACCGGTAGATCCCGAGGTGTACATGATACAGCAGAGGTCTTCGGGAGTGGGAGGCACAGGGTCGTAGGGGTTCTCCCTGCCGAGCTTCTCCAGCTCCTTGAAGCTCACAACGGTGATGCGAGGGAAAGCGCTCTTCAAGTTGTTGATGTCGCCTTGTCTAACCTGGTGCTGGTTATTCCAGATGACGTAGCGCACCTCGGTGGCATCTTTGAGGACGTTGCCCAGTGTAGGTAGTAGATGGGGGTCTAGGAAGATTGCCTTGGCACCCGTCGCAACCATGGAATGCCTTAAACCCTCCTCGCCGAGGGTGTCGTAGGCCGTGACAATAGGCATCGACTGAGAGGCAGCAGCGTGCGAGGTGGTCAGCCAATTGGCGCTTGTGGCGGCAAAGATGTGAACTCTGTCACCCTTGGCCATGCCAAGCTTCCTCAGACCGGAACCGATGTTTAGAGCCAGCTTCTCGAAGTCATTGTACGTAAGGAACTCGTACGGACCGAGCTCGAAGAACGTCCAGGCCTTGTCCACCTCTTGTTCCTGGCCATCTACTATCTTCTTGACCTTCTTGGTCTCCTGGTGGGTACGTACGAGGCGCCGAGAGCCCATGCACTTGGCGTTGCCATACTTGGCAACGCTTACACGTAGGAGCTCGAAGACGGTGCTGATGTCGTCCGAAGGTTTGGTGATGAGCCCGTCCGCGGTTAGGGGATGCCTGCGCGGTTTCGTTTCTCCTTTGACGGCTTCGGCTCCCGGTGATTCGATCGAGTACGGTGTTTTCGCGGTGGCCTTTGGTTGGAGGACCAGGTTCCTTAGTTTGGATTCTCGCCACTCCGTCGTCATGGTCGCGCGTGTTCAGGCTTACGAGATGTTTATTCGAGGAGCTTATCAGACGGCGATGATGCCCGGTTTGATGTTGAAGTTGATGTCAAAGTTGATGTCGAAGTTGATGTGGATGTAGATGTGGATGGGGATGGGGATGGGGATGAGAATTACGAGAAAACGTTGGGAAAGGAACAAAACGAAGATGGAGGTTGGAGATGGCGACCTTCGGACGAGTTATATAAATGAGGAGTTATACCAGCTGTACTTTACTCGTTCATTCGTTCATTCGGTCAAGCCACTTTTGTTTGCTACGAAGCAGAGTCGACGAGTCTTGGGACGTTTTTTTCTTGGTTCCTGTAATGGAAGTTCAAGGTGCAGGCGTAATGTGCAATGTGCAATGTGCAAGGTGCAAGGTGCAAGGTGCAGAGGCGGGTCTTTTTGGGGCAATCCTGCACTAAAACACACCAAATAAGCTCACCTAACAACATATGTAAGCTCTGAAGCACCTAAAGCACCTAAAGCACCTTCCAAGCTTGCCCCATGACGACAGTAGCGTCACTCCCAGTCACTCCCAGTCACTCCGACCCAATAAGACCGTACCCCTTGCCAATTGGAGATGCCGAGACTTGATTCCCTAAACCCGACGCGGCTTAGCGTACCTACCCCCAGGTACGCCATGTACAGACGCGAAGCTACATTGGCGCCCCAGTATGGGAGGGTGAGATGGTCATAGCAATGATTACTATTTATAAAACTATCCTAAGTAATTAAATATTATTATGAAATTAGAAGATAATCACTACGATAATTATATATTATAAATTATTTTATTTTTTAAAATTGTTTTTTTTTTAAAATAATCTCGAATTTAATATAATTTTAATAATTATATTAATTTTAATATTATTTTAATTATTTAATATTATACCCGATTTTAAAAAGGGTTTTTAAGTAAGCTGTTTTTAAGGTTTAGGCTGTTTTAATTGGCTAGATAAAAATTACCTGTAAATTACGTGATTGGTTCAGCAGTGCACGAAAAGCGGGCCATAAATCACAGACTCGTGAGCCCCTTAAACACCAGCATTTATCTCCGCATTTAAGCTACGCTGGCAGCCAGCCCAGTAGCCAATTCGCTGGATTCAGCCAGT
>MU399958.1:0-83407 GCA_022578945.1 Hypoxylon fuscum
ATATATTTTAATAATTTAATATTTTATTAAATAATTAATTTAATTTTTTAAATTTAAATATTAATAATATATTTATTTTAATTATATTTTTATAATTATTATATATATTTTATATTTATATATTTAAAAATATATTTATTATAATTTTTTTTTATTAATTTATTATATTTATATAATATATAAATATATTATTATTTTATATATTTTTATTTATAAAAAAAAATTTATATTAATTTTTATAATTTTTATTTTATTTTTAATTATATTTTTTAAATATTTAATAATAAAAATTTAAAACTTATTTTAAAATTTTTAAAAAATTTTTATTATTTATTTTTAAAATTTTTAATTTAAATAAATTATAAATTTTTAAATTAATTAATTAAAATTAAATTTTATTAATTTTTTAAATAATAATTAAAAATAAAATTAATTTATTAATTAATTATTAATATTAAATTTATAATATTTTTATTATTAAAAAATTATAAAAAATTAAATATTAAATAAAATTTAAAAATTAATAATTTTTTAAAAATAAAATTTTATTTATTTTTAAATAAAATATAATAAAAATATTTATAATTATAAAATATTATAAAAAAATTAATATTTTAAATAATTAATTATATAATTAAAATAATTTATATTTAAAATTTAAAATAAAATAAAATATAAATTAAAAAAAAATTAAATAAATATTAAAAAATATTAAATTATAAAAAACTTTTAAAAATAATTTATTTTTTAATAAATTTTTTAAAATATATAATAAATTTTTATTTAAAATAATAATAATTATTATATAATAAAATTTTATAATAAAATATTATTTAAAATTTTTTTAAAATATTATTATTATAATATTTTTTAAATTTAAAAAATTTAATAAAATTTTTTTTTTTAATATTTATTAATTTATAATATTATTATAAATAATAAAAAAAATAATAAAAAAATTTATAAATTAATAAATTTTAAATATAATAAAAATTAAAAAATTATTATTAAAAAATTAAATAAAAAATAAATTATATAAATTTATAAAAATAATTATTAAAATAATAATAAAAATAATATATATATTATATAAAAAAAAATTTTTATTTTAAATTATATAATAAATAATTAAATATTTAAATAATAAAAATATTAATTTAATATTTAATAAAAAAATAATAAAATAATATAATTTAAAAATAAAAATTTTATAAAATTTTTTTTTATTATTAATTTTTTTTATAATATATATAATAATATTATATAAAAAATTTAAATAAAAATATAATAAAAATTTAAAAAAAAAATAATAAATAAATTTTTTTTTATAAAACGATTTTTTATATAAAAAATAATAAATAAATATATTATATATTTTATAATTTATTTTATAAATAATATATATAAATAAAATAATATAAAATTAATAATAATTATATTAATAATTTAAAATAAAATAAATTAAAAAATTAAAATTTTTTAATTATAAATATATTAAATTATATTATATAATATTTATTAAATATAATAAATTTTTTTTAAAAAATTAATTTATAATTTTAAAAATTATATATAATTAATATTATTATTTATTATTTATAATTTTTTTTAAAAAAAAATTTTATTATTTTTATTATTATTTTTTTATTTAAATAAATTAATTTTTTAATTTATTTTAAATTATATAAAATATATAAAATAAATAATTAAATTATTTAAATTTATATAATTTATTAAATTTAAAATTATTATAAAATATATTTTATATTTATTAATAAAATTATTAAATTAAATTAAATTAAATATTTTATATTTAATATTTAATTAATTATTTTTATAAATTAAATTAAATAAAAATAAATTTTAAATAAATTTTAAATATTTTTATTATTAATTTAATAATTAAAATTTATAATTATATAAATTAAATTTATTATTTAATAAATATTATTTTTTTAAAATATTAAAAATTATTATTATTATTATTAATTTTTTTATTTTTTTATAATTTTATTAAAATATTATAAAATATTATTATTTTAATTATTAATATTTAATTTATTATATTTATTTAAATATTTTTTTAATAATTTATATATATTAATTAATTTAAATAATTTAAATAATATTAAAATTTAAATTTTTATTTATTTTAAATTATAAAATTATATTAAAATAAATATTAAAATAAATTTATATTATATAAAATTATTTAATTTATAATTAATTTTATAAAAAAATTATTTAAATTAATTAATATATTAAAAAAATAAATTTAATTTAAATTAATTAATTTTTATTTAATTAAATTAAATAATTAATTAAATTAATAATTTTATTAATATTTATAATTTATTAATAATTTATTAAATATTAAATTATTAATAATATTATGTTAGGACTTAGTTTATATAATGGTTAATTCTAGGATGACTAATTGAGGCTTTACGAGCCTTTTACGTACATGTATACCGTAGGTATTGCTTAAAGCCTTAACTTATTTACATTAGAGTTTACCTTGTACCATTTATGACATCTGCCCCTCCCCGAAATGAATGAAATGATGTCCACATCATTAAGGTTTTTCTAAGGTTACAGGTGCCGTAGCCTAAAAGTTAAAAGAGTGGACTAGCTAGGAAATGAGGGGACGCCGTTCGAAAGCCGGTTGGAGAGAGGGTGACGGTCTCTCCGAGGGTATTGTGTGGTTGGTGGTGATGATGTTATTACGGATGACGGTGGCTCGGCCCGGGGCTGCCGGGGCTGTTAATACGGCCGGCGATGGTGGCGAGGGGGTGATGGCCTTGCCGGGGGTATCGTGACGTTGGTGGTAAGGTGGTAAGGGTGTGACGGCCTTACCAGAGTGCCGAAATTAACCTTAATTTGACGGGCTTTTAGATGAAGAAACCGGACGCCGAGTAGGCTTTATAGAGGACGATATAGATTTTGTACTGGTTTGGTGGGAGTTTGTCGTTTCCCGAAATGAAGAGAGGGCATATAAAACACCTTAGCCGAGGGCTGAGATACGCTGATTAGGCGTATCCTCGTATGGCTAACGGGTAGGCTTTGCAATTGCGATTAAGATGATACGGCCTTTGTTATAATGGCGGTTCGAAGGATTAGGTATGGGTATGGTGGTGTTACTTTATGCAAAGGTGTTACCAGAATGTTAGGACTTAGTTTATATGATGGTTAATTTTAAGATGATTAACTAAGGCTTTGCAAGCCTTTTACGTACATGTATGTTATAGGTATTATTTAAAGCTTTAATTTATTTATATTAAAATTTATTTTATATTATTTATAATATATTATTTTTATTAAAAAATAAAAATAAAAAAATATATAATTATAATTAAAATTAAATAATTTTAAATTTATTTAATATTTTTTTATATATATTAAAAATTTTATTAATTTAATTATTTTTAAATAATTATTTATTATTTATTTAAATTTTATAATTAAAAAATATAATTTATTTTTTAATTTTAAAATTTATATTAAATAATAAAAATATAATTTTTAAATTATAATTAATTATAAATTAAATTAATTTTATAATTTTAAAATATATTAATATATTAATATAAAAAAATATATAATTATAATAATAATTATAATTTATAAAATTATTATATATAATTAAATTTATTATAAAATTAAAAAATAATTTTTAAAATAATTATATATTATAAATTATTTTATTTTTTAAAATAATTTTAAATTAAATATAATTTTAATAATTATATTTATTTTATTATTAATTATTTTAATAATATTATTTTAATTAATAATTATATTAAATAAATATTTAATTATTTAATAATTAATTATAATATTTTAATTAAAATTATTTATATATAAAAATAAAAATAATTTTTTTATATATATATATAATTTATAATTTATTTAATAAAAATATTTTTTATAAATATATATAATTATAATAAAAATAATAATTTAAATTTTAATAAAAATATTTAAAAAATTATTTTTTAATTTATATATATATATATAATTATATTTAATATATAAATAAAATATATTATATATATAATATAATAATATTTTTTTTATTTTTTATAAAAAATTATATAAATTATAATTATTTATTTTTAAAAATATTATAAAATTATAATTAATTTTTTAAAACGCGGTTAACTAACCACGATTTTAAAAAATAATTATAAAATTATAAAATCATTACTGTAACCATGTTTCCACCCCATATTAGCGCGCTAATGTAGGATTAGTGTAATTGAATTTCTGATTAAGTACCTACCTAGGTACCTATGGCACAGTTGTACGTGCAGGCTATAGGGTGGCATGCTAGGCGGCGCATATGCTGCCCGGCGGGACTCATAAAGTTGGCGGTGTCAGGCTTACCCGCTAGCTTGCCTCTCTGCCAGTGCGCTACCTAAGGTACTGCAAGTATCGGCTCGCCAAGCTGCCCTCAGATATCAGTAGCACCCTCAAAAGTGACGAGATTGACAACGACAGCCCCGAATATCAGGAGGCAATTAACGTTTCCATGAGACACGATGTATGCCGGCTACACAGAAGCCGTCTAGCAGTGACGCTTGGAGGAACCTCAGAGACCCCTACCACCTAATGTAAGACCCCATTTCTTTCACCGCTGTGCCCCTCCCAAACCCACCGAACATTTACGGGCAAGACCCATTCGGGATTCGACATTTCCAACGCTGTGAAAGACTGGGAAGGCTGGAATGGAGCGCACGAAATCGAAGTGGAATTGCTGCTCTTAAACGGGAGGTACAACGAGGTGATGGAATTCATCATGGAACTATGGTTCAGTTCAAGGCCATGAACAAAGTCAAGTTAGTGAAGCTTCAGAATTCGAGCCATATGTCACTTTGGGAGGGACGAGAGCGATGCAGGTCTGCGGCGAAGAATTCTCGCATAGCTGATCAGATGAGTCAAGGCTCATCGTCCGAAGACTAGGTAGTCCTTTCTACGCGTTGCCGCTGTACTTGTTACGGGTTTGGGCGCGCGCTTACCGCAGGTCTTATCGTTATTAGCCTGCGGGGGTGTCGCTGTACCTGTATCATAGCCATTGATTCCATGGATGGTGAATTGGAATCGGGGGTTTAATACCTGAACTCGGGTCAGTAAATTGAAGGCCTTTAAATCTTAAATCTTGAAACCTTTGAATTGCTACTCGTAATACTGATCAATTGTAACATTTCTCTTACTAAGCAGCTAAGATAAGGAGGTTACACTACCTGTATGCTGACATGAATCATACGGTGTGGCTTATGGGCAGGGAATATATTTGAATGGTCCCCTAACCTTCGACACGTATTATTTCTTCAATCACTATCACTCCTAGCTCTAGCGAGAGTTTTGTAACAATTTCAACTCATATTCTCTGCGTCCGGCCTTTTCGCGCTGCTCCTCTAGCCCCCCTCAATTAACGCATTCATTCAACAAGCGAAGAAGAAAATGTCGGGCCCCATGCCCGATACGCACGGCTCTGCGGTGGTCCCCGTAGAGCCTGACTTGCAGTCACGGTTGGTGATGACTCCTCATGCTGGTGAAGTGGGCGCTCTTACTGATCTCGGCTTGATTTCTTCGTTTGAAGCAGAAAAGCATTCCAAAGGTACTCTTGAAAAGAACAATCAACCACCTTTGGATGCCAATTGCTCGCCGGCTGGCGATGACGATCGCGTGGCCACCGAAGACGAGGTCCGCGATCTCCTCCACGTCGTCGACAGGATTCCCATCCGTCTCTGGGTAGCATGCCTCGCCGGTATCCTCGAACGCTTTGTTTGGTATGGGGCAACTGCTCCGTTGCGTGAGTATCCCTCCGTTTGATAGGAAATCTAGATTGCTGACCAATCCTACAGAAAACTACCTGCAAAACGCCCCCGGCGGCGAGGTTCCCGGCGCTCTGGGCCTGCACCAGGCAGCCGCATCCAATATTGTGAATGCACTGATCATCGGGTCCTACATTACTCCCGTCCCCGCTGCTGTTATTGCTGATAGTTGGCTCGGCCGCTACAAAACTATGCTTTATGCTGCTATGTACAGTGGAATCCCTCTTTCATTCTTGTTCTTTTCATTCTGTATTTATTGTGTAAAAAAGGCTAACAAGTTGACAGCATTGAATCCATCGGGGCAACGATTCTATTTGCGACTTCACTGCCCGTCGCCATTCACGAGGGAGCTGCTTTGGGCGGAGTGATCGCAGCTTGTGTATTACTCGCTGTGGGATCTGGTGCTTTTAAAACGACCGTAGTGCCGTTTATCGGTGAGTAAAATACGACTTCGCGTTATGGGTTGGACTAACATCTTGTAGCCGACCAATATGACCAGACCGACTTTCGAATCCGCACCCAGAAAACGGGAGAGAAGGTGGTTAGCAGTCGAGAATTGACCATTACATACATCTACAACGTGTTCTACTGGTTTGTGGAATGTGCCATCTCTCAAATCATATAAATTCTAACAATTATTACAGGGCCATAAACGTAGTCGGCTTCTTCGCTGATTCTACGCCGCTTTTGGAAAGATACGTTGGTTTCTGGGTCGCCTACTTGGTTCCGTGCTGTTGCATGTGGTTGGCACTGATTCCCATCTTTCTCGGCCGCAACTACTTCGGTCAGTTCATTCACTCCCCAGCATGTTACATGTTTCGACTAGCTAACATGTGTTTAGTTCGGGCATCGCCAACAAGCAATATCATGCCGGAGGTAATGGCTGCCCTGCGCTGTGGTATGGCCGGGGGCTTTCGAATGGATGCCGCGAAACCGGATGCTCAGCTCCAACATGGCCGTCGGGTTTCCTGGACCGGCTCATTCATTGAGGATATCAAACGAAGTCTCCTAACCTGTCGAGTATTGTATGTGCAGCTCACACCCCCTAACAGTCTACCATCCCATCGTCTAACATATGTGTTAGGCTTCTTTTCCCCATTCACTGGCTCTGCTACGACCAGACATTCAACAATCTGATCTCCCAAGCTGGACAAATGATCACCTATGGCATCCCCAACGACATGATAAAAATATCAGGCGCAATTTCCGGCATAATCGTTGCGCCAATTATCCAAAATGGACTGTATCCTTTCCTTACAAGGAAACAGATCATGTTCCGCCCGGTCGCGCGCATGACGGTCGGATTCCTTGCTCTCACCCTTTCCATGGTCTACGCAACCGTGGTTCAGAAACTTATCTACCAGGCAGGGCCATGTTACGACACCCCTCTCGCGTGTCCGGCCGCGCATGATCGTACCGTTCCCAACCAGATCTCGGTCTTTCTTCAAATCCCCATCTATTTCGGAGGCGCATTGGCGGAAGTCTTCTGTCTGACCACGGGCACCGAGTACGCCTATAACAATGCGCCTAAAAGTATGAAGACGCTGGTTCAGGCCATTTGGCTCGCCATGGCCGGCATCGGGTCGTGCCTGGCCCTCGCGTTCACACCGGTAACCAAGGATCCCCATTTGGTTACCATGTACGCTATTCTAGCGGGACTTTTGGGTGGTGCTACTATATTGCTGTGGGTCCTCTTCCGGGACGTCGACAAGGTTAAAGATGAAAGCGAGTGATGGAATTGTTAAGACTACCAGGTAGTCAGTTAGGGAACGTTAAGTGTAAAAGGAGGGGGTGTGAAGGGCTAGAGTGTGGATAGGAAAATGGAGAATGATAAGTTACATGACCAGTGCTTCATAATAAACTATGTGTTTTCCAATGGCTCTACGAGTAGGATTTAGAATTTTGGGGTTTTCATTGCATATTCTACGTGCTATATACAGATGACTCTACTTCGTTCTAGACTTTGCTTCTCGTTGAATGTAGGGGCTAGATCTTGCTAACCGATAGAAAGCCTAGAGGAAAAATGACCAATGTCTGAGTGAAGTATTTTAATACCAAGACATTGGATTACGCAATACACTTGGTCGGAATGATGAATCAGTGCAGCATGTCATTTTAGACAACGATTTCTACTTAATCACGGATATTTAGCTTTGGGGGACATTGGGATCCTTGAGAATGCCAGTAATGTGCATAATGTAGAGGCATGAGAAGATGTCATGCTGCGTACATTTCAATGGATATTATCAGCACCTCCACTTGATAGCGGTTTTTCAATTCCAACCCATCACACAAACTGTTCTTTACCGCAAGTACACCACGGGTAATCCATTCCAAGCATCGCTAGAATGGCTGCGTCTGTAGCTTCGTGTTGATTTACGTCGCCAGTAAACCCTACAAATCCCTTCCCGACCTTAGAGAAGGCGAATGGAGTTTCCTTTCTAGGAGGCGGTGCCTGAATTTCCTCCTCGTCGTCGTATTCGTCTTGAATGTACGGGGCAGGGAGGTACCAGCAAGCTTCGGGTGCAACATTGCTAAGGAAAACACTCTTGGAGCCGTAAAGAGCCGGCAAGTCATACATCCACTGTACACCAGGAGGTCCCACGGCTAAAGTGTTCACGACGCAGTCTTGTCGAGTGTAGCTGTAGACCTTCCAATGCAAGCCCCACCCCTTCATGTACGAACTGAAGTCGTCGAAATTCACGTTGCTAGAAAAGCATAAGCTCAAGATGACAGTACCGCCGTCTCGAGCGTAGTTGACCACTTGACGTGACAGCTCCTCATTCTCGGGCTCCGTGATGCCAGGGTCGGTGATGAGGATTGCATGAGGGGCCTGATTATAGCTCAGCAGGTCAAAAGCCTGTTTAGCGTCCCAGGCCGGTTGGACAGTGAACTTCTCGCTGAGCTTTCTGATTGTTTTCGTGAAGTTTCCTTGCTGGTGGGTATATTGGAGGTCGACCATATCTTGCATCCATTTGTCGCCGAGCGAGAATTGGAAAATGACCGGCTTCATGTTCCCGGCCGTAAATGTACGAATAAGAATGATTCTGGAAAGCCCAAGTTGTCAAAGTAAACTTGATATATAGGTCCCTACATGTCTGTTTGAGAGAGTAGATTGTATCTTCTACGATGCACAAGAATATGGATACCTACCTAGGTACATATGTACCAGATGTGCCTAGACCACCTAGAAACACACAGGCATTGGGAGAGTGTCCCTCGTTAGGTATTATGCCCCTCATGAATCAATCGCTCAATATGATGCTTCAAGAATAGCTGTCCAAAAATAAAAAACGTAAAAACGTACAACACCAGGGATTCGCTGGTCGTCACCGACCCAACTACTAATCTGGCGGTATCTAGTTTATCTATGGGAGAGCGGACGGGATCCCGAGTTTTCTAGATCCTATGGCCGTACGTGAAAGATTGGTGTCTTCTTGGGACTTATAAGCAAGTGAGGTGCGTCCGCACTGAGGAGCCTCCAGTCTGATGAATTAGAGGTATGTAGGTTACGAAGTACAAATTCGAACCAACGCCTAACGTAATAGGTGGGTCATACTTGGTGTACGTGATACGAAGCAATTTGGAAGCTCAAGTTCACAACAACAAACTCTCCAATCGATATAGAAAAGTATTAGTATTATACGAAGCGCTTCATAATATATAAAAACTATAAAGGTACCTAGTTAGAATTGCGAGTCGCGTTTTGTTTGGAATGAGCAAATTTATAGCTCTGGCTCACTGCATATCTCCAAACGTGGGGCATGAGGAGCTGTCGGAAGATCGCCAATCTTATCTCCGCACCTACTGTACCTATCTTTGGTTAAATCTCTCCTTCAGATCTAAATTGAAAATACCTACATCCGCAATCAACAAATGCCAAGATGTCGAGCACAACTGCGGCCTCCGGCGTCCCTGAAACGCCTCAAAAGATCTCGGTGCTCTTCGTTTGCTTAGGCAACATCTGTCGATCTACCATGGCAGAAGGCGTATTCCGTTCGATCGTAAAAGACAAGTCCTCGCCGTACTACAACCTCATCGACAAGGTGGATTCCTGCGGGACGGGTACGAAGAAACCTACTCCTCAGATTTATCTACCTACCTTTGAAGCCACAAGACTAACAATGGCATAATGTGAACAGGAGGGTACCACGTATGTCATTCCTTGCCTTCGTCTTTATAACCAGTTAAACTAATTCTGTCGGAATTCAAGACTGGCGACGGGCCCGACGATCGTACCATGTCAACCCTCGAAGATAACGGCATCACGAACTACGTACATGCAGCGCGCAGAGTTAGTCTTGAGCTGGCTGTTTGGTAACATTGGGAATAACTAACAGCCATCTACGGTATAGCTCCGCGACAGCGACTTCCAGAACTTCGACTACATCTTTGCGATGGATAACAGCAATCTCATGGATCTCGAGCGATGGAAGGACAGAAGCAAGAAGCTGTCTTCGGCCAAGGCGCAGGTCATGCTCTTTGGCGAGTTCTCGGGCACGGGTCGCAAGGAGGTGATGCAAGATCCTTATTACGTCGGCCGCGATGCCTTCGAAAAGGCGTTCGAGCAGTCAAGGCGATTCTCGAGAAACTTTTTAGAGCGCATCTTCCCTGACGTCACCAAGACAAACTAAATACTGATGATACCCAGCCTTTTTCTGTTTAGAGGATAGACAGGCAAATAGACATGATAATGAATTAGAGGTCATGGGATAGGAACTGTTTTCTACAGATGTCCCGAGTGCTTACTCTCTTATGACGGCGCCTTAGACGAAGGGTTTATTACCTAGGTTCCTACCTCCCTGGGTATCTACATGTCAAGCTCATTAGCCCAATGAGGTCTTCGCAACATACATGAGAAGTGATTTGTCGTCATCTTACGAGTTCCAAGTCGACATTAGTTCATTTTCGAAGGTAGCCAATGAGATAAGCAGTCTTGCGACGAAGACGCTTAGCCCATGCCGTTGAGGTCGCATCGATAAGATATTTTTGGGGGCCGACTACCTGAAAATCTCCCCTCAGCCTCAGCTCAGCCCCCCTGGATAATTGTATCCATGTACGCCGTACGGCCATTCCCGCACGCCGGGACACGCTATCACATTCTTCAAGCTATTTTTATATATGTCCCTGCATAGGTACAGATTTGTATTTATATACTAGTGGTACCTAGAAGCGCAGCCGAAGCGCGGCTATCGTGATTGCAACTACTATGTAATACCGATGTATGACCTAAATGGCATCTTCGAAATTGCGGCCGGCAAGTCGGCGCTTACAAGGCTTGAAAAGGCTATGTTGGCGCTAGCTTAGAACTTGGAACCGAATAAGTGGACCAGGGCCTCGAAATCTGGCCACTGACAGTCTTTATCGCCGTTGCCTTGTGGGGAGCTACCAAGGTACTAGGCAGGCTGTCCTTACCGGCGCGCGCCCTGGATCCATGGATGTTAAGATTTCCCCTCCTTCAACCTTCTTCGACCCCTCGAACTGACTGCCTTTTTGAGTTACACAGCGCATAAAACAGGCTAGCAAGAGAAGAAAAGATCGCAGTTTCTATTCTTTTCTCATATTACCCCTTAGAGCTACATGGTACATATTCTGTTAAGTACCTTGGCTTGATTGACATCAGCTTGTCAAGGATATTGTCCATTATCCATCATCATCATCATCATCATCATCTTAAATATCATCCGTCGTCCATAAGCTTGCTTACCCACCCCTCCTTGGCTCCACGTTTTTATCTCTCTCGTCAGCTTTGCCCATACATAGGTATATCTTTAAAAGAGTCAGCCTCGTTCTTTGATATAGAATCATTACTTTCTCCGTCTTGGATATCACGTTTTCGTTGTCAAAGATTCTTCTAGTGCCAATTGAGGTTTTGTTCTTGTCTTTGTATCGCTACGTTGGCTTCGGAATCGGAAAACGAAGTCGAGTCGCAACCCGACTAAAACCAGCTTAAGCCCAACTTGGAGCGCAAACTTGCAAATTGAGTTCCGTACTAGTCGCGATCCCAAAGATCGGATTTTCATCATGGGCGATCTACAGGGACGCAAGGTCTTTAAGGTCTTCAACCAAGACTTTATCGTCGACGAACGGTATACCGTTACCAAGGAGCTAGGACAAGGTGCTTACGGTATCGTTTGGTATGTGCACTCGTCTTAAGTATCAAGATCAAGATCAAAGTTACTGACCGTTGATTTTATCCAAATAGTGCGGCCGTAAACAACCAGACGAACGAGGGCGTAGCCATCAAGAAAGTCACCAATGTCTTCAGCAAGAAGATCCTAGCCAAGCGCGCCTTGCGCGAGATCAAGCTTCTACAACACTTCCGCGGCCATCGCAACGTAAGAACCGACTTTACCCCTCTATAAAGCGCATGAGCGAGTACAAGTAGGAAATTGGGATGCTGACTTCGGTGTTACTATATAGATCACATGTCTTTACGATATGGATATCCCTCGACCGGAGAACTTCAACGAGACGTATCTGTACGAAGGTATGGGATCACCATAGCTTTACCCCTGGTTACTACACTCACTAATTCACTGTGCAGAATTAATGGAGTGTGATTTGGCTGCCATCATTAGGTCTGGTCAACCGCTTACCGACGCTCACTTTCAATCATTCATCTATCAGATCCTCTGCGGTCTAAAGTACATCCACTCGGCGAATGTCTTGCATCGTGACTTGAAGCCGGGTAACTTACTAGTCAATGCCGATTGCGAACTGAAAATTTGCGATTTCGGTCTGGCACGTGGTTTCTCGGTCGATCCCGAAGAGAATGCTGGCTACATGACAGAATACGTGGCCACGCGATGGTACCGTGCGCCCGAGATCATGTTGAGCTTCCAGAGCTACACTAAAGCTAGTACGTAGAGATCCCGGTCCTCAATTCTTAGGTTGGTAATTACGGAAGACTAACAAATATAGTTGATGTTTGGTCCGTGGGATGCATTCTCGCCGAACTGCTTGGCGGGCGACCCTTCTTCAAGGGACGCGACTACGTCGACCAACTCAACCAGATCTTACACATCCTCGGAACCCCTAACGAGGAGACTCTATCGCGCATCGGATCTTCGCGCGCTCAAGAATACGTTCGAAACCTACCATACATGGCAAAGAAGCCATTCCCCACCTTGTTCCCCAATGCCAATCCCGATGCCCTGGATCTCCTCGATCGCATGCTAGCTTTCGATCCTTCTTCGCGCATTAGCGTCGAGCAGGCCCTAGAGCACCCTTACTTGCATATCTGGCACGACGCCTCCGACGAGCCTGACTGCCCCACCACCTTCAACTTCGACTTCGAAGTTATCGATGAGGTCCCTCACATGCGCGAGATGATCAAGGAGGAGGTATTCCGATTCCGACAGCTAGTCCGGACAGCACCCGGAAGTGTGGGCGGGGCCGGCGGTCCACCGGCAGCAGCGGGTCAAGTACCAATGCCCACCGGCGGTAACTCACAGTGGCGCGCCGAGGACCCTCGACCGCAGGAGTACATGGACCAGATGGGATTGGAAGGAGAACTGCAAGGCGGCCTAGATGCTAGTAGGAGATAGAATGACCATTTCCAGCGGGGTTGGACGAAGGCAAAGACGGATGTGAGCAAAGCGAAGGAGAGAAAAAAGCAAGATTCTTCGGAGCGATTTAGACGCTACCACGAGAGAATTGGGAGAGATGCTTACCGTTGCTGTACCTGGTGATGGGGGCGGGCGCGTACTCGTACTTCGAACCGGGATGGCGGGGCTATTTTTGGACGGGCCTTGCGAGATTGGGCGACACGCCCGGTAGCAGCAGGCGAAATAACCAACGAATGATTCTTTCTTGTTCGCGGAGAAAATAGAGAGAAGGGGGTTTTATTACCTTTTCTTGCCAGCCAAGAAGAGGCTTCAACTTATTAATGTGCGAGTCGCAAATCTTGGGTTACGATGAATAAGGTACTACGAAAAAGAAGCTCTTTACGAACGTTCAAATTAGATGTTGCGTCGCCATGCATTGATATCACACCTAAGATTGATCGCATGCACGTGCGACGGTGAGGGTAAATGAGACTCGGCTAACGATGCATCTCTACTTGCATGAATGTTTACCAAGATGGTGAGCAGGTAGGTACCTACCCTTGGAGATGGATTGGTGATGGTGATGAGGTTGCGCCGAGTAGAACCGTCGGAGCAAGATCTGACAGGGTTACTTGACGTCCAACAACGTCGGTCTAGAACAATGGCTTAACTTTTTTAGCGATGGCGCTGTCAATCAGTGTCGAGTGACACGTGTAATGGCGATATTATCCTCTTCGACCATGCCGTTCATCTAGTTTGGGTAGGCGTGGTGTTAGACTGTAAGACACTGACTGAGATGCGAAACTGAGTTGAAGTTCAAAATGTACCTAATTCTATCAGATAGATAACTAGCAGTACATAGTTAGACTGCCGGTATCTATGACAGTTAATACATTTCCCCGTCCCTTCTATCAATGGACGGTGAAATGCTCCACGACAAAACGGCCAAGTCAAAGTCCACCAACATAGGCACATTCAGCACGATTTCAAGAGCACCAGCAAGCTTCGATAGAACATCATCTGATTTTTATAAAAACACTGCTCCTCGTATATATACATAGCTTTTCGCACCGGGAGATAAAAAGAAGAATAAAACCAAAAAGGGGGTATATCCTGCCTTGCTTTTTGAACACGGTACGATGGAAGCAGCAGTGCATCGCGTGCAGAGCCGATCCATCGCCGCCAGCGAACCCAACGAAAAGAATAACATCTAATGAAGATAGATGAATAAAAGGCCCACCCAGCCTAAGAATGCAGCGTCATCCGTCTCCTACCCCCTACCCCCTACCCCCTACCCCTTATCCCCTATCCCCTTAACTTGGCCTCAAAACCCGAAACGCCGTTGACTCTCCATCCTGTCGCCCCTATTAGGATATCCACCCGTCTTCAGCTTCGGTATAATAACACAGACGACCGCCTATTTATAATATGTGATGTGGTGGGGTGTAATGTGATGTGACGTGACCCAGCGAGCAGTCGGGTTTAAGCAGCGTAGATCCAGTACTGCGCCGTGTACGGTACGCTCTGGGCCTCGCCGGCGGCGGAGCAGGGCACGGCGTTGCCGCCGGCCGTCAGCACGCGGTAGACGAGGCTGACGCCGGTGCTGGTGCCCTTGTCGCTCAGGCGCAGCCAGTCGACGGCGCTGGTGACGGGGTCCACGCCCTTGTCCGCGTCGGCGGGCGCCGCGACGTTGGCGTCCTTCTTGCCCTTGAACAGCTCGCCGTCGCCGGCGCCGCTGAGGTCGAACGTCGGCGTGTTGGCCTCGTCGAAGAAGTGGTGGCCCAGGAACTTGGCCGGCGCGCTCAGCCCGTCCACGGTGAGGTCCGCCGGCGCGGGGAACGGCGCCGACGTGTCCGCGCCCGCGCTGTCAGCCGCCATGTTCAGCGGCATGTCCGTCGTGTGCAGCACCTTGGCCGTGAGCGCGGTGAAGTCGGCCTCGGACAGCGACGACGAGGACGTGCCCGGGTACAGGTCCGTCACCTCCCATAGCACGGCCAGAGCGCCGAAGGAGGTGGCGTTGGCACCGGCGGCGGTGCAGGTGTAGTTCTGGATGCCGTGGCCAACGAGGATGTGCTTTAGCGTGGCGGCATCGGGGCCTGCGAGTTGGGTGCCGGCTGTGATATTGTTAGATTATCTGATATAGATGACGAATATAGGGAAAAGTTTGGGGGTGATTTGGAGACTTACATCCAGTGGTAGGTAGAACGGGGACAGTGGCGGCTGGAGGAGCAGGAGCCGGATTAGTAGAGGTCGGGATGGTACTATTACTGCACCTACGTCGTAAAGGAGAGGCAGAAGTTAGGGCCAGGGCCGAGAACAGAGCGAATAAACTCTTGGACTGCATTTTGACGGTTTTATTCTTCTTCTTTCGAGATCGAAGAGTCGAAGAGACGTAGCAGAGACTAAGAACGGAAAGGTCCCAAAGAGGATATTATAAGACGCTGGGGGCGAAAGACTGGAACTGGACGAGTACCAAGGTACTTTTCAGCGATGACCAGGGTAGTGCAGGCGGTAGCTGAGGACGGTGTAATGTTTCTTAGCTGGCCGAGGCCGTTCCTGTCTTGTGGGTGGTGGTGGTTGGCTGGCCGGCGCTTAGAATAGAAATAAAGAATATGCGGGTGCGGTTGTATTGGCAGGTAGGCCTATGTATATGCAGATGCAAGATGAGTGAATGAGGGCTTCCCGAGCCGAGATTTGACGTGGTCGATTTTGACAGAAAGTAGGTATGTATGAATAATGAGTAATAACAAATCCCCAAAGTGCGGAAAGGCGTATGCAATGTACTGTAGGAAACAAGACCCCAAAGAGAAGTTACAATGTAAGAGATGATGATGATGATGATCGTGAACTTATCTCGAGACTCTGAGGGGATCGACCTGAGTTTATATTCAAGTTGAAGACGAACAATTCTACACCCTTTAGGCTGTGCCTCTCTTCATCCCAGCTATCTCACCAGGATACATTGTTGGACGAAGGTACTTTTTCTATTACCACAGTACTGGTATGCAAGTTAGATGCTAGCTCTAGGATGTACGCCATGGTCAAGGATAAGGATAGCTGCCCGACAAAGGAGCTGCTTTACTGGGATACTAGATACAAAATACTTCGAGATGATGATGAAAAATGGCGTCCGTGGTGACCACGCTAGAAACGGGATGGCGTGGCGCAAGCGGCCGCACGGGAACGAATACTCCTGCTACATAGAGAGCGGATGGCTTTTTGGTGCAGAATTCGGTTATCCTTGGCGATGATGGCCTTTCCGTCTGGTTGTTTGGTTGTCTGGACTTCTGGGGCTGACCGGGGCTTACATTATGGGGACTTGATCCTCTTGATGACTGGGGCATCGCAGGGTGCCATCGAGCAAGGGTCCCTTTTCGAGTCCTCGTTGGGACCCTCTTACCTTGCATACGAAGTGCATGTCGGGGCTGTCGGGGTGAACGAGATGCTTGCTTCTTACGCTGCTCGAGCCTGCAGCCTACAGTGTCGGAAGCAGTTGCAGCAGGCAACGGCAGAGCACAAATGCATCTTTTGCTCCCGGCTGGCTATCCGGATTAGTCAGGTGGTACGAGTCGCCGCACGTATTCATGTAGGTCGTAGTCGTGTGCTTCGTTGCTCGGGTGGTTGGCAATGCGCCCCATGCAGTAGCAGCGTGCACCACATGGTGTCCACCGCAAGCAAGGACGAGAGCGATATAGATGAAGCTGTTCAGACAAGGCCGACTCCTCAGCTCGCGATCGTAAGTCGCGATAGAGGGGGAGGGGTCAACAAATGCAACGCGAAGTCCCTGGTCCCTGGAAAACTGTAGACGATGTCGCTAGGCTAGGCACCTAGCGTTAAATCCTCCTGTTTTTTAGCTTCAGACTCTTTGACACAACTAAGACCGCCAGCAGGTCTGACCAGAAGCCCAGGATGATAAATCAGTACTGATCATAAATCGGCTTTTGGAATCTTGTTGCCAGGTTGCCAAGGGAAATTGAAGCTCCATAATAAGGCGAAATGACGAACGCCATGTTGCCCTGCGTGATATCTCACGATACCTTAACTGTAGAAAAGAAGCAATGTCACTTGACCCATTGCTCTGTTCTGCTCTATGCTCTATACAGTACAGGCGAGTAGAGGAAGACATAGAGCTGAATGGCCTAAAAAGGAAGAAGGACAAAGCAATTGGAGAGAGGAAGCGTGTCTCGTCCATGTTGGCTGCCGTCAAATTAATTGAGCGCCCAGCGCGTTTCCGATAGGGCCGCGGCTATCGAGAGGGCGGACCTTCTTCTGCGAGCTGTGATTTGTTCGCTAGCCAACACTCGTGGTATCAGACATATCAAATTTAGAAAATCGAGCCGCAGGGGGGGTTGGGAAGTTCATCTCGACAACATCACTGACTGGCTGGATAGGCGACCTTCCGCTGCTCTGTTTACCCACTTTGGAGGCAACCCCGTCAATATACTGGCAGGGGATGGGTCAAGTTTTGACAGGGCCTGGCCGTGCTGCCGTGGTGGAGTCTAGTGCAGACAAAAAGTCCGTCCAAGCTTTTCCAGAAAGACGATATGATTCCTCACAATTCCCAGATCTGGCGGGGTTTGAACATGTAAATTAGCAAATTGCTATCAGTCTAGTAATAAGCTTAGCTTTATTGCATGAAGGCCCGTGAAGATTAGAAAGTGGAAGCTTACAGAGTTCGATGTACATATGTAAACGACACCCGTCTATCTCTATCGGCAACTATTCCGAATTCTTCAGGTGCTAAGCCTTGGGTGGCCTTGATACCTGCTGTGTTCCCCGAGCACCATGCACCTCATGTACGATGCGTTTGGAATTTCATAACTATGGCGTGCATTCGTAGGAATGTGTCACCAGCTCTGCATGTACTAGTGTCTCGACTCTGAACATGGTAGATTGGAGTTTGGAAATCGGTGGTATTATCCCTTAGAATATGTCGCCAGCTCATGGTTGATGCCATAGCAAGTATTTTGGGTAAATGTTTGACGCCAGTTCCACATGATGCAAGATTCGATTACATATTCTTCGACAAGGGTAACTGGCATCAGCGCGAACACCGAGCCACTATTACCTGTCATCCGATTACAAGCATTCGCCATCAAGCCATTGATGCCAGAATATCATTTTCTTTATCTATATTCCAAATTTGCCAGGCAAACAAAATGATATAATGATTGAATTAGGTACCTAAGATACCAGCAGTCACAGGAATAGGCCCTATTACAAATGCACATCACCAACAGGAATAACTGAACTAGCCAGTCTATTCACAGTTAAAGGGCCAGAGGTATCTGCCGAAATTGAAGTCGCATGGACAGCAAGCTTGCGCCGCTCTCATTAATACTCCTAAACTCACTAATACTCACTGTGCCCCCCGAATGCATATCCCTATCGAAGCGGTGCCAAGGTGTTGAGTTCAGGTACGCCCATAGCGATAAATCCTTCGGAGTAGACAGCCGGTCCAGAGCACGTGGCTCCCAGCTAGTTGGGACGATCCTATTTTATCTGAGAGCGCTGAACCTTGATAGAATCATTCATAAGTCGGAATACCATCGTATGGGAGAAAAGCTTCAGCGAAATTGTCTCCAACGTACATACCTAGGTAGTAAGGCTGCTCAACTTGATAAGGCATGGACAAAAGACTACTACCTAATAAACGAGCAACATGTCGCACGGGCTTCATGTCATCAGGCTTCATCCTAATTTAGTGCAGTAGCTTTAGTTCTACGATATCGCAGCTTTGACACCACCCGATCTCGACCTAGACCTCATAGGTACCTACATAAGCGAACACATGGAGCCATCGAATATGCTACCCCCTGAGGCGAACTAGCAACTCAATCCTTACTTAACGAGAAAAGCTTAGCATATGGAAGAGATGGGACGAACGATATGCAGCGAACTTACATAACACATAGGGCTAGGGATGTTTCGTTTCAAGTCTGTTCGCGGTGTTTGACGTTCGTTCTAGCGGGGTAAGGGCACAGACTAGCCGCAATGGCTCTTTCCCATTGGTCCGTTCAAGATATTCGATCCCTAAAGAGGTTATCCACGGACCTAACTCAGTGCAGCCTAGGTACTAGCCCCCCTTATTCGACACCAACACGGACAATTTCGTGAATCCTTCCATGCCACCCCACGTTTGACTTAACGATACTGCGAAACGATGCTGCGATGTCAATATCAGACGACGCAAGAAAAAGATCCCTAATTACCAAATGTATGTAGTTGACTAATCGTCAATCTGCCTGGCATCGATGAAACACGCCCTGATCACCCTGAGACCCAATACCTGGGAGATCAGTGACCAGGTTTATCATTCCCATCCGGATCTTTTAGGCCTCTCGTAATGTCCCGGAAGAGAGAGGAGCAGAGTTACCGACACTTTGGATCCGACAAGCAGACGAGTTGTTCTCGGCTTCTTAGGATTTTTGATATTGACAAGGAATCTGATAAAACAGGCCAGCCTGAGCCTCGAGCCTTGCCCTATTCATATCGCATATAGGAGCTCAGACGACTTAACGGGCATCACAATCCTCCTACCACTCCTGGCCACGTTTTATTTGATTGTCTTTTGCATCGCTATCAATGCAGTCAGGACTTTAGATTAAGCGACGAACCCACTGTTTCCGACAGCTTGGAATCAGTAATCAGTGAACATGGTGACTTATTTCGAGTCGATCATCATCATTTCCAGTATTACATAACTCTAGACTCTAGGTTCCATTATGCTGAGCCTCGAAGAAGTTTGCACTGCCTCTCTCTCTCCCCCCTCTTTCTCTCTCATATCAACGACGATTAAACACAAGCTACTGCTGCGGTTCAGTTTGTATACCGAAGAAGCCCTCGCCATCTAGCGGTGAAGTAATTATCTGCAGGTAGTGCTTCTGCTTTGAATTTGGCCGCTCGAGTCGGCCTGGTGGAGGCTTTCACTTGGGCTCCGAGTTGCATCCGACGCAATTTTCTCGGAGAGTATCCTGTTTTCCTGTCGCCATGGCACTCGTATCGGCAGGCTGCAAGTCTTCACGCTGTGTTCCATAATGGCCGTCGGGCGTATACTGTCCTACATATCGAGGCGGTACTAGTGGCGCAAGTGTGGCCAATCACCACATACGCGTTGGTTCTCCGCGCTTAAAATGCGACGATGGGTGCATGAGAGCCGACATATGGCTGCTCTAGCTAGCCTGCAAGAAGAAATGCATGCAACTCTTGTTTACGCAACGAGGGCAAAAGAATACCTATGTATACGCTTGGCTTGCGTAGACCGCGCTTGTCACCGCTTCGGAGTTGCAGGGAGGCCGCCTAGACGGCCGCTTAAGCGGAGCGGGCTAGGCATTTTTCTTTCATGCCATACCTACCTTCTTCCGCGATATTCTGCCTTTGGTTCTGAATACCATCGTCGATGCATATGATCTCGAGCAAACGCAGCTAAGGACTAAAGGATCCAACGTGTGTGTTTATTGTTGGCGGAATGCGTCATGGCAAGAGCCAGAATCATCCCTCGACAAGCGCGATTTCCAACTGCAAGTGGTGTTTACATCTCTCCCTGCATTGTTTAACTGCTGACAAGATCCACCGTCCTCAAATATGCTAGGAATATCCATATAATCGGTTATACGTCTCGGCCGACATTGGGAGTGACTCAGGTCTGCACATCAGGCTTTGTGTTGATGAGCACGACCTACAGGCCTAAGGTGAATAGTTATCACCCCGCTTCGTTTTCGGATGTCGATCAAAACGCGCTGGTCAGAGTACGTTTTTCAAGTCAGACGAATCTACCTGCATCCACTAGCACTCGGGGATCATTCCGATACCTCGGAGGGAGACTACGAAGTATGCTTAAAGACGGTCTAGCCACCACCGTCGTTTGCTGATCTAGGAAGCCATGGATAGCCGATAATTTCCTAAATGGCCAGAATATTGGCATTCTAGATCACGCCACGAAATGCACAGTCCAAAAGTGACATATGTTTGGAACGTTTCGAGCAGTCAGCTATCGTTCATGCCCAACCAAGCTCAGGGTGCTCATCAGGTACCTCGATAGCCACCAATCTAACTTGATTGTAGTCCGCAGATATCCTAGTCAAGACAGCCTCTTGATTTTATTTCTTGTATAATTGCACGAGCGTAGGCTGCGGTTTATCCATGGATGATAGTTGGATCATTGCCTTGAACTATGGCGATCTTGGGCGTCCATGTGCAAATAATCGTGCTGGCGGCTTGCATAGGTACCTATGCATTCAAATCAGGTTTGCGTTCCCGTGCTCCTTGAGCGGATTCATTGTCGATCTAGACTTTTGACCTATTAAATATGACTTATTTCAAATCTACCAACGAGATACGGCTCAGTGGACGCCAAAACTACATACCTGCTGTGCTATGGTTCAAATTACAGTCTCAAAACCTACTCCCTCATTATACCTCATGTGAAGGCCTCAAGGCCAAGTTAAATCCCACTTTGATGATTGGTATCAAGTGTGCCACTCAGCCTAGCTAGTTGATCACAAAGCTCTAGTTCCTCTCCTTCATGTGATCTAGCAGATTCATCAAAATAGTTGGGCTCAGGTGACGCGTTATGGCCGTAGGATGCATTCCAAAACCCATGGTACCCATCCACCACGGCCTCAAAATCCCACAGCGTCCCATCACCGATAGTCGCTACCAGAGAACAGTTGTCCTCCCCAGTAGCTATCTTGCGCAACTCGCGATTATGGTTCATCAAAATAGTGAACCCGCCTTGATAGTGCTTCTGAATGCTGAAGCACTCGCTGAGCCCGGCTTCTGAATGCTGGGCGCGGATATTGCCGTTGCCGTCATGGCCTATGTATCTCCCACTGACAGGATTGTAGAAACTAAGCCAGTTCACAGCTTGTTCGCAAACCCAATACTGAAATCCAGGCTGTTCAATAGCTTCTTGCAGAAAGACATAGCTGTCGATGGCTGTGACTACGCGCCCGGTGCTGCGTTCTCGGATGAAAAAGACGCCGCCCGCATAGGGTGCCCCATCCCTACGTGCCCCTAGCCAATCTTTAAATGTCAGCGGATGTGGCGGAGTCGCGTCGCCGCTAGATAGTATATATATATAATTTCATTATCAGAAGGGGCTTCGGACATACTCTCGGAGCTCTCATGTAGTTGAGTTTGTTCCTGGTTTTCCATAATTTGATACCGTGCAGTCGACAACAACAAATAATCTCTGACTCCGTGAACGAATGCGTTCTCAGTGACGTTTTTGTTTCTGAAAAGTGGCGTTTGTCGTGGCTGCAGCCAGCTCGATATGACTTCCTTTTTTGGAGGCAGTTACGAGGGGTTGTGAAAACCTTCGAATCACCTACGTAGGTCTGCTTTTATGATAATTGTTCACGGACAGGCGCCCAGGCTCGCCATGAGTCGTATTTATTGCAAAAGTTGCTTGTCATCGTACAGTTTTGCTTGGGGCCGTGAACTGAGTTGCCCTAGTTATTAAGCACAAGCAAAAATGATCTCGAGCACCACTACTTCAGAGAGGCCCAAGTGTACGTAGGATATTGTCTCCAAGCCTTTCGCAAGCGCTGCATCTAACCGGTGTTTTCACTCCGAATAGTTCTTAGAAAACGGGGTGAAACATGGATCTAAGCCAGCATAGACATCTGCCTCAGTAACCTACGATGACGTACAAGGGACGAGAATTAGGATCTAGCGGCTTGAATTAACATGGAGGACTAATGTATCATCTCATATATCATCAGAATAACCATATCAAGAATGTCCACCAGTATACCTGGTACTTGACGAAGTGGCTAATACGGAATTGGTAAAAATTAAAGATTGAAATTTATCTACTAGGTCTGTGTTAAAACTCTTTATAGATGTGTTAGCTAGCTGTAGTTCTGTATAGGACTGGTAGCAAAGTGCGAGTTTTTAGTTAATGTTAATATTATCTTACATTTCGTTTTGAGGGAGAGAGTTTCTCGTATTTGGTCTTTAGGTGAAGATAAATATTCCAAATTGGCCTGTAAAAAGGGGGAACGTGGGGTAAGAATTGGTAGACTTCACATTCACCTACGCGATGGAACCAATCTATCTCATGAAGATGTGAACTAATAGTATATAGTGGCCTGCTATTGAACTTAGATCTTCTCTTGACATCTACTAGCTTTGTGTTGGCAAATCTTCAATTCTGGCCCAAAGCTACAAGATTTTAGCATATGTCAGATGAATAGTGTCATGTCACTAAATGAAGTCTTAACTTTTGTCAGCACTAGATACAATCCCGTCTGTAATCCCGTCTGGAGCCCTACACATTGAATACAACCGATATAACTCCAAGACGCCATCATTTCCTGAGTGGGAACTCAAAAACATTCATGGATATCATACATTCGTCAGACCCTTGGCCGCCGCGGCCCCTGCGATTCTTCCGAATACTGCGCACTCAAGCAGTGACGAGCCACCTAGCCTATTCGCACCATGTATGCCACCGGTGATCTCACCCGCAGCCCACAGACCTGGGATAGGCGTTAAACTGCCATCCTCTCCCGAACGCAGGACTCGGGCTTGTGAGTCAAAAGCCACGCCTCCCATAGTGAAGTGCACCACGGGAGTCACCGTCCCGACGCATACTTCCTCCTCCCTATTCGACTCCCCAGGTGGTAACCTCCAGCGCCCGAAAGCCTTTCTGCCTAACGGATCTTTGGCATTTGCCCCTGATGCAACTAATGCGGCATATTTATCAATCGACGCAATGACCTCCGGCGCCAGCTCTTTAACCTTTTTCTTCTGCACCAGGCCCTTCCACTGGTAGAATCCTATGTGCGACCCCACGGCTTCGCATGCGCCTGGGTCGAGCAGGAGTGTGATGTCCCACTGCCTTGTTAATTCTAGCGTGGAGCGCGGCAGAGCCATGATCGCATCGCTCACAACATCCCGCGTGTTTAGCTCGTTGACGAACCTTTCTCCTTGACTGGAAAGCAAGATGCCACCTTCACCCCGCAGCGCCTCCGCCGCTAGGAACTTGTAGCCCGCGGTAGGATCCTTTGGGTCCACGAAGCCTGTCGGGTGGATCTGCACGCTGTCCATGTCCACGAACTCGGCACCGACCGCGGAGAGCAACCCGTGCGAAGCGGGACGGGCCTCGTTCGTGGACGGCATGCCTGCTAGGTCCGGCCGGTACTTCGACAGCAGGCCGTGCGCATCTCCTGCAAAGCCACCTGCGGCAAAGACGACCGGTCCTTCTAGCTCGTGCTTTTGCCCGTCGGCTGTGTGATAGCGTACCCCTTCAACAGCCCCATTATTTACTAGTAATTCCTCGGCCTCCGCTGAGTTCTCAAGGGAGAAATGCGGGTTGGACTTTAGCTTTTCTACTAGAGTCGAGACGATGGCAGCACCAGGGGGTAGTTTGCCGGCACCGCGGTGTGTCCGCGCCAACGAGTGTCCGCCGAGTTGCGCAACTACGCTCAGGTCAACTCCAATCTCATCCACAAGCCAGTTGACTGCATTTTCCGACTGGCTTGTTAACTTCTCGACAAGGGCCTTGCGATCAATGCCGCTGGGCCCTTCTTGGAACTTGGCGCCGGCAGAGCGGACTGTGTCTGAATAGAAGCTGTCGTCTTTGGTAATGCCGATGGCCTGCTGAAACCGCGTACCCGCGCCGTTGATCCCCGAAGAAGCCTTGATACTATTACCGCCAGGTCTGGGGGCGCGATCGAGCATGTGTACGGCTTTCCCCGCCTTGAGGATTTCGTGGGCGGCCGAAAGCCCAGCAAGGCCAGACCCAACAACCACCACTTGCTGTTTTCTCGATTCTGACGTCATGACCGTTGAATATGTCCTGAAAATCCTGAAGCTAGATATGCGATTCAGCGCGATAGCGAAACTGGATCGGAAGAGGCTCATGCATAGGGCACTTATGAGGCCGACGATAAATAATACAAACAGATTTCGACGTGTTCGCATACCTAGGTAAGTTAAATTGAATTTAAGAAGGCAAGGTGAAGATCAGCTAGAAGACATTTTTATGAAGTAGGGCAATAAGGTTGGCGGCCGATGCAGCTGATTCTTTTGGTGGGCTAAGCATCGTATGATTTGGGATGGACAGTTAGCTGGCAATGTTCGTAAGTCCCCGAACCACCCAAGCAAGCTAGAAAATGACATCCGCACCGCACCGATCGGATCGCGTTGCAAGTCCGTCGCCGACGATGTGCCTGAAAATTGTCGGATGGTAATATAATACTATGTAGAAGGTACCGGATAGCAATGCCACTATATCCTTGGCGCCCAGTCGCTCATATGAGAAGGTAACGTTGGATTGGGTATGGCCTCACTCAACATGCTCTTTTAGCATCTTGCTAATCTAATTGACAACCGACCTATGTACATATGTAGATACCTACCTTACTTACCAGGTATACTACTTAGTATGTAGGATACTGATGCCAAGACAGAACTGGAAAATTTCTTGTTTACCATTAACATTTGAGTTATGCTACGCGGATGGATTTTCAGAGCATGCCGCCAATCGAGTTGATGGGATTTTTAAGTCTGCTTTACGGCAACATGGGAATCGCGCCTGCAATTAAATATTCTCAGAGCATTAGGTAAGCTCAATCCCGTCCATACCCCAACTTACCCCAATCCCAATCCCGGTCGAGAGCTCGTACTGTTTTAGAAACCACAATTTTGTTATAGCCTACTCTGTTATACGATCCCCTCACCCTTGCTAAGGTCTCTCTCATTTAGAATGAAGCTATCCGACTCTCTAAACTCTCCGATTTCTTCTCTGAATTCGATGAGATCACGGGACAGTTGACACGCTAAGCCGGGATCCCTCGCCTAATCTGGCGATGCCCCGGAGTCTAGCCTGGGGAGTTCTTTGCCGTGACGGGCTGCGACAGGCAGGTCACCCATGAAGCATAACCCACATCTTAAATAACCCACATTATACGGAGTGGTAGTTTGTAATTGTAGGGCGTAACCACGATGCAACCTCGAAATACGAGATCTATCACCTCTTGGCGTAGGGCGATCTGGTCGCGTACCGACAGAAGGTAACGAGGGTGGGAAATAAGTAAATATAAAGTCGTGATTTTCACTCCCATCTTATCATGTCTCCTCCCGAGTTCAAGGCACACATCCTCTCGTGCTAGCAACTCAGCCAAAGACAAGATGCGCGTGAGCAACTCTCTCCTAGCGCTAGTGCTTGGCACCTCCAGCACCGCGTGGGGCGCCCAATCTTTCTCGCGCCGCGATGTCAACGACACCGCAACGACTGGCGAAGAGGCCACGCCGAGGCGATTCATCGTTGAATTAAAGTCGCTCGCTCAAAAGGCACGCGTGGTGGAGAAGGTTGCGGGACTCTCCGGACTCCGGGTCGTTAAGGAGTTCGACTCGGACCTTTTCCCGGGCGTGAGCATCCAATGCGACGGCCGCTGCAATACCGAGTCGCTTACGGAAGCGCTCGACGCCGACGAAGATGACGGCCCCGTTGTCGCCTCGGTGTACCGGTCGACAAAGGTGCGCCTCATATCACCTGCGGCCGAGGGCGAGTCCTTTAGCGACGACGCAACCGCGGCCAACTACTCTGTGCACGGTTCAACAGGTGTCGACAAATTGCACCAAGCCGGTATCATCGGCGAGGGAGCTATAGTTGCAGTTGTCGATAGCGGTGTTCAGTACACTCACCCGGCTCTTGGTGGTGGCATTGGTCCCAATTATACTGTTATAGGAGGCTATGATTTAGCTGGTGATGGGGGATGGCCTGATACGCCAGCCCAGCCCGACAATGACCCGATGGATCATTATGGTCACGGAACTCACGTCGCCGGAATCATCGTCGGCAAGAGTGAGCAATTTGTCGGTGTTGCTCCCGGCGCCAAGCTGCTTTCCTTCAAGGTCTTCGGAAATAGTGGCTATTCCGACGAGGAAATCGTCATGGAAGGCTTCCTCAAGGCCTTCGAGTCAGGAGCCGACATCATCAGTGCTAGTGTTGGAGAAAACAACGGTTTCACCTCCAACGCATGGGCCGTGCTGGCCTCGAGGATGGTCGACCAAGGCGTTGTGATTTCCATCGCCACAGGAAATGCGGGAGCAAGCGGTCCGTTTGACGCCTCAAATGGTGCGTCAGGAAAGCATGTCCTCACCGTGGGTGCCGGTGAACCGGGAGCGTTTCCTGCTCAAGCCTTCGCAGCAGACTTCATCCTGGACGGCGAGTCGAACAAGACTCAGATCGCTTACATCCCGGCTAGCAGCTTCTTCCCCAACACTATCCTCGACTGGCCAATTAAGCCTGTAACCCTGAACTCATCTGTGGAAAACGACGCCTGCGAACCACTGCCTGCCGATACTCCCAGCTTCAATGGCTCCATTGTCCTGGTTAGGGTTGGATCATGCGAACAATCACTCCAGCACACCAATGTCGCAGCCTTCGGCGCGCAGTATGTTCTGTTCTACAACGACGACAGGCCGTACGAGACTCCATATTCCCGCAATACCACCGGTCTCGTCGCAGTGATCGAAGCTCGCGCTGGTAAAGCAATCGTTGACACCATCCTCGCGGGCGGCAACGTGACGGCCTCTTTCAACGTCGACACTGCTCACTACGTCGGCATGTACAATTCCGGCGTTGGTCGCCCGGCGAGATATACCTCGTGGGGTGGTACCTACGACCTCGCGATGAAGCCAGACGTCATTGCGCCGGGCACCAAGATCCTATCCACGTACCCTACCGACAAGTACCAGGTGCTTAGCGGCTCAAGCATGGCGACGCCGTATATCGCCGGCGTGGCAGCCCTGTGGGTAGGCAAGTTCGGCGGACGCGCCGCGCACGCGGCTGATCCTACCTGGGCCAAGAAATTGACTGCGCGGATCATGAGCACTGCGCACGCCGTGCCGTGGGCCGACTGGTCGACGAGCACCGCCGACTACGGGTTCTGGGCGTCCACGGCCCAAGCCGGTGCCGGATTCGTCGACGCGGAGCACGTGCTGGGCTACACCACGGAGCTTAGCTTCGACGGACGCAAGTTTGAGCTGAACGACACCGTGCACTTTGTTGGCACTCACAGCGTCGACATCACCAATAGCGCGAGCGAGCCTGTTACGTACAAGTTTGAGCTTCAGGACGCGGGCGGCTTCGATGCCTGGGTACCGGCTGTTCCCGGCAAGACACAGTCATTCGTGCCCCAGATCAAGCTCTACCCCGATGTTTTTCCCGTCAAGATGACGCCCGGAGTGACATTGCCCGAGGGAGAGTTCACTGTGGGACCCGGCGAGACGAAGACAGCCGAGTACGTATTTTCGCCACGGGTTTATTTCTGGAAAGAGAATGTGATTGTTAACAATATTATTGCAGGTTCTCTTTCACCGTCCCCGAAGGACTCAACACGAGCAGCCTGCCAGTCTACGGTGGCAAGGTCCTGATCAGCGGTTCCAACGGCGAGGAACTTGGTGTTCCCTACTTTGGTGAGTCGTCGACATAACATAGTATTAGTGCATATCCCGAACGTATACTGACCATGGAAAAAAACAGGTGTTGGCTCTGACCTCAACCAGACCATCTCCAACGTTTGGGATTATGGCGGATTATACCCTTACATGATGTCAGGTCTCGACGGTGTTAGAATCGCGCAGAAGTCAAAGTAAGTCAAATGCGCCCACAAGTTACATCCTAGCAAAGAAGAAATGTCGCTAACATGTTATGAATTAGCTTCACCTTCAACCTCTCTGCCGATGCGCAGGACTTCCCCCGTCTCTTCACCCAGTTCGTTTGGGGCACGACGGAGATCCGATGGGATGTAAGTTCTCACCTACCTACTCTATGACTTAGAATTGCGAGCGATCATTGGCTAACCCAACCGTCCGGTAGATATTCGAGGCCGACTACACCGAAGCGGACTGGTCGTACCCTCCCGTCGTCGGCGAGAACAAGTTCGTCGGGTCGGCGACGTACTGGAACGGCACGGCCAGCTCGCAATGGTTCACGCCGGGGACCGACAGCGAGGACGACGTCTTCCCGTTCCCAGCACACCTCCAGCCCCGCGCCAAGAGGGGCATCTACTACTGGCTCGGCCGGTTCACCAACGGGTCCAACATCCAGCCCGGCGAGTACAAGTTCCGCATCGCGGCTCTACGGCCCTTCGGCGACCAGCAGCTCGCGCACGACTGGGATGTCTGGCAGACGCCCAAGATTACGGTGCTGCCGCTAGCACAGACGAATTCGACGGTGTCCAAGTAGAGTATCCCAAGGAGTCAACCTACCTCGGGTAGATAAACGAATACCCATAGATGTAATGATAAATTAATAGATAATAAAATGAAGTGAAACTCATGAAAAATTTACAGAAAAATAAAAGAAACAAACGGGCAGGCAAAAGAAGATGCAATCTCTCGATCGGGGAATTGAACCCCGGCCACCTGCGGATTCTGCCCTTCCAGGACCAAAGTCACCAGCGAATGGTATGCCAACGGCTTCCAGTGACAAGCAGGTATCCTAACCACTAGACGAATCGAGATTATGAGATTATGGTGGTGGAAGTGGAACACTGGTAAATTTGCGCCCAAAAATACCTCATAAAGTGTTTGCATTTTATGTAGGCATCCGCGGATCCTGTGAGAATCCGTCTCGCACTGTTGCAAAACTTGCGACGCACGGATAGCTGCGAGCTTTTATTCTATCTTATCTGTTGTTGTCCCTTTATTTCCTTTTCCCCCTTTTCCCTAATTTTACCTTCCGTGAACGCCATACCGTGGAACTTTTCTTCTCAAATTTAGAACGTTGTCTGCAACTTAGGATAGTCTTTAGCGCGAACGTGCAAGTCGGCAAAGATGGCTTCCGAATCATCTCCCTGGAGACCCTCCATTCGGTGAGTGTCCTCGTCTTTCAGCTTCTCCAATTCCTCGATGGGCTTCTCTTGGTCCTTTCCTTGGTCCTTCTGCGGCTCGGTGGCCTTTTGGATACCGCTCGATTCGCCAATCAGGAGGAATTGGGTGTTGGGGTAGTCAAGATGCTTGGGCTCAGTGCCGATCCAGCGCAGAGTTCTGAATCCATCGAGGATTCTGAAGAAAGGAAATCGTTAGTAATGGTGCTTCAACCAGACGAATGAGAAGTCTTACTCTTGAGGATATTCCGGGCTCTGTGGCAGAGCAGTGCCCTTGGGAGCCTCGTACTGTGGGTTCCTGGTGCTAACGATGAAGCTCCCCTTCTCCTTCAATCCGATCTCCTTCTGGACTTCGCCAAGATCTTCGGGCAAAGTAATCATGTACGCAAGGTGGTTCTCTCGGCCGGTGCTGGTGATGGCGTAGATGCCTTCCGCCACAGGAGTAGCAGCGGGCGAGTGTCGCACACCGGCCGTCTTGGTGTCATAATCCTCAGCAGCGAGGAATTCATCCTTCAACGTCTTGAACGAGGTGTGCGACTTCTCCACGAAGGCAATCCATCTATCTCTACCGCTCACGGGCAACACTTTCTTGGGGATAGCAATGAGTCGGCTATTTCCAGCATCGTTAATGGTGCCCTCGCTAAGCTTTGCATCCTTCTCTAGCGGACGTAGGACCATGTAGCTGCGGCGGATGTCGGTTACGCTGCTCGGCTCGTCGATACCCACTCGGCCGCGAATGAAGAAGTAGATGATACCCTTCTCTAGGATGCTGGATGGAACCACGCCTTCTCTTGCCCCCTCTTGCTCGGCTGTGTCCTTCTGTTCTGTCTTTTCCGAGACCTCTTTGTGACCGCTCTTGCTGTCATCTTTCTTGTTCCCATCGTTCTCGCTTTTCTCGTCCTCGTTGGCTGGTGGCTGCTTTTTGCCGTCGCCGTAAGCTTCAGTAGGACTAGAGATAAGTCAGCAGTTGGTACTCATTGAGCCATGATAGTGAAATTCTGACCTCGGTAGGGTGTCTTCGATAGTCTGCTGCTTCTTGTCGCCGTCGTCCTTCTTGGTGCGCTTGGACGTTGGTGATACCTTGGTATCGAGTTGACGCTTGGAACCTACGGTCTCGCCACCGTCGTTCTTTGGGTCCGACTCGGACTTTGCACCGGATCTAGTGGTAGTCATGCTGACGATGGTTGCTTCTAGGACGTTCTGGAACTAAAATGCAGTCGATACCTTGTCACTTAAGGATAGTATCTATGTATTTGGCGTGTTCCAATCACAATGTTGCAAAATCGTAATGATGATTTTGGTTGGTTAATTGACTTAAGTCTTATGTTATGAATTGGTGTATGGGACAAGAGAGAGAGAAGATGGAGAAGAGATGACTCCCATTTTTGATTACAGCAAAAAGCTTAAAATACTAAACGACTCAGCTTGAAGCAACTGTTACTTCCCGTCTCGGTTCACTCTGATGTCATTGATCTGGCTGAGATCGTCTCGTTTCAGGAAGCCACCGGGGAGCTTGGGCCAACTCGTGACGATAGCTAATTTCCTCATCGAGCTAAGTATGTCATCATAAGTATCTCGTACCTACAGTAGCCACCGACTGAGAGATATACCCAATCAGTTCTACAAGAGCACTCTAATACTACATGTATAAACACACATTTGTGCATGATGTTTTTCGAGGGTGCTTCAAATAGTGTGCGGCTCTATAGGAATTGTTGATCGATTGGTGGTTTGGTTTGGTTGTGATCTGACCCATGAAATTGTAGCACCGTTTCTAGCCGAATTAAATGATACGGTGCATGCATGTACCCATGCATGTCACGAATTATGGAGACATCGGGTGACAAGTGCGGGTAGATGTGAATCCAAGGGTCAATTCTCCGAACCAAAATTTTTCGTCTCTTCATCATCTTTCCATTCGGCCAACTCATATCCAGATCGCGAATAGTTTCCGAGAGCTCTAGTTGCCTCACGTATAGAGAGTAAATACTTTATGTATTATCAAATATCCAATTATTCGTCTTGTCTTTGTCGTGAGTTGTAACCGCGGACCATGATGACTTCGTCGTAGTTGCCAACAGACTGGCACGACCTCATCCGAATGCGTGGTACTAAGGCGCCAAGATATCAATAACACCTTCGTCGTATTTATGCAGCTGCGCATCCCCCTGAAACGCTCTGACTTATGATGATGTTGTATCCAACGCCACGAACCCGCAGAGATGTGGAATAGGGGCTAGAATGATCTAAAGATAAAAAAATTATGAGAGACTAACGTTCGGTATCTAGAAATCCCCTAACAGAGATGGCAACAAAACACATCCAGAGCCAACATCTGAAATCGGCTGTTAGGCACACGATGGTCTCTACTCACTTCAACAACTAGGCGACGTTCTCACTGTCCTTCTCAGTTCCTAGACATGTGGGATTCACCCTGTATCGTGCCCCATTACTATGTAGTTGTGTAGATATGTGCGTCAGAAGAGATCTCACCACCATCCTAGTCTCGGTCGCTATCCGAAGTGGATACGTTCATGTAGCGCCGAATCTTTCTTGCTTGACTAGCAGACGCTAGAACGATGCGAATGGAACATCATCAAACAAAATGCCTTTTTTAGGAAACTCACAACCGCCGTTTACCTGGATGCCACCTTGGTCGCGCCCACTGGTCGGTAACGTGTTCCGGATTAAGCATGTCTAAGCCTCCAAAGAGGCTCTGGGTTGGGGGCCAGCCGGTCTTATATACTCAGCTGCCCGAACCACCGCCGGAGTCACGATCGTGAGTTTACCAAGGTGGTTCTCTTTTCGTCTGTCTCGAAGAAAGGTTGCTCGCTGGCATTACGGTTCAGCTTTTGGCTCAGCCGCTTACATTCGTTCATTACATTGCAATCCGACTAATTCAATCGTTTACTTCTAAACTGACTGGTGTCATTCTTTATTCTTATCTCACTCTCGCTAAAATGAAGCCTGCAACGCTTGCTTACCTGCTTGGCCCAATGGGCATCGTCGCCCGTCCTTGTGGGGGCCACCGCCCTCAGACGACTTCGCCGACTATCTCTTCGGCCGCTTCTTCCACTGTTGCGTCAAGCAGCCAATCTACAGTAACAACTACGATCGCTTCTATACCTTCTACTACAGTCCTTTCGGCAACTCCGTCCGTTACAGTTCCTACCAGTCTTCCTACCAGCCAGGTCAGCCAACCGGCCACCCACTCCGCGAGTTCTTCCGCAACTGCAACCCCTTCTTCAACTCCAGGAAAGGGTTCCTCATCTGACAGCATCGACGCATTGTTCAAGGCAAAGGGAAAGCTTTACTACGGCACGGCAGCCGACTCGGGTACCTTGGCCAAGGCCCAAAATGCTGCTATTATCAAGCAGGACTTCGGGCAGTTGACGCCCGAGAATAGTATGAAGTGGGATGCGATTGAACCAATCCGTGGCGGCTTCAGCTTCGGGGGTGCTGATGCCCTCGTCAATTTCGCCCAGCAGAGCGGCCAGAGTGTCCGTGGCCACACGCTCCTTTGGTACCAGCAGCTGCCGGACTACGTCAAGGCCATCACCGATAAGACGCAACTCACAAGCGTCCTTGAGAACCACATCAGCACCATTGTCGGGCGATACAAGGGCAAAGTTCGCGCTTGGGTGGGTATTGACTCCCGAGGAATAAGAGATATGTGCTAATGCAGACAACTCAGGACGTCGTCAATGAGATCTTCAATGAGGACGGCACCCTCCGTGACTGTGTCTTCACCCAGGTTCTTGGCGAGGACTTTGTTCGCATCGCTTTCGAGGCCGCGCGTAAGGCGGACCCGGATGCGAAGCTCTACATCAACGATTACCATCTCGAGAGCGGCACATCTGCCAAGACCACCACGGGCATGTTTGAGCACGTCAAGAAGTGGCTCGCCGCTGGCATTCCTATCGACGGTATCGGCATTCAGGGTCATCTTGGAGGCGGCAACCCGACCGCTGCTGGTATGCAGGCCGGCCTTGAGAAACTTGCCACTACCGGTGTGGAGGAACTCGCCATCACAGAGCTAGATATCGTCAACGCTCCATCCGACGAGTACGTGAAGGTCACGAATGCCTGCCTGGCCGTCGAGCAATGTGTCGGCATTACCTTGTGGGGTGTGAGCGATGCTGTGCGTATTCTGATTACCATGATCTGTGTTCAAAGCTAACCTTCGCCAGGACTCTTGGCAATCTAAGAGCTCGCCGCTACTCTTCGACTCGAGCTACCAGCCCAAGGCTGCATACACTGCCGTTGTCGAGGCTCTCTTCTAGGAAGTTCGACACACCTAGAATCGAAATATCTTATGCCCCCCTGAAGCTTATGCCTGAAGAGGTTCGGTAATTCTTAATTGTCATAGCTAGAATAATCATTATCCTTTCATGGACAAGTCAACGAGCTTATGTCTTTAATATGTGTTATGGGAACTGCTTACAACATGTCTGACCAAGTTCAGTAGCATATCACATTACTTCAGTCTCATTTCCATACATGTTCGAATATAAATTCTTCGGCCGATAATCTAATCGCGATTGACTCTCAATAAACTACCTTTTAAGGCATGTCGTAGCTGTCCCAGTGAATTCAACCCCATTCAGAAACATCAGCCTTATTCCTATACTCTAGAAGGATACCGAACGTAAAGTGACTGCATCGGGGATGACTAATAAGTTCTCCCTTTTAGGCAGTCGAGCAGATCCTGATTGGCTAAAGACGGCCGGCCACTCTACCGGTTGGTAAGCGGAGCGGGATGCCCCTCTCGGAGAAGTCGGAACAAGACAGTGAGGACGGGCATCGTTTGGTACTACATTTGCGAGGCTTGCGTAATCAATAGAGAGTTTCTATTCGTGACACTGGATGCAGAGACTTCTTAAAAACAGTCTAGTCACAATGAAAATTAATTTGAGCGGCTGCAGCTTGGAGCACTCTCATTGACATACTGTCTTCGGTTCTCTACCTAAAATGCTAAGTACAGGCCCTTGGTGATTCTCACCAACTCACCCTACTAAGCAACCATATTTGAGTGACTTCAATGTCACCAAATATTAACTATCTGCAGGCGAGACGGTGAATATCATGACCTGATTGTCTAGACTATTTTAAAAAGTTGATGGTCTCCAATTGCTTCGGGTCACCCACGCTTAGGCTGACGTCTTTCACCTCGTCCAAATCTTTCTTGATGTCCTCGAGGTCTTTTGCAATCATGCCCCAGGCTCGATATTGCATAGGTGGACTGGATGATCGCGTCAGTCTACGAGATATATACTTGTACGTTCCGTGTCGAACCGAAAATCTAGGCAGGATAGCCAAAGCACTGCCATACAACTTTCTTTGGAGTGTACATGACGAAGAGGGTGTAGAGTGGAAGTAGACTTACTGTTCCAGGCGGCGGGTAGCTCCTTCGCCACAGCCTCTGTCCACCCTTCATAACGAACTTGCTAGCGTGATAAAATGAGCCGGCCGGGTAGCCCGACCAACCTCTCATGGAACTCATGTTTACGATTACTCCACCCTGCTGACCGCTCTTAGGATTCTGATCTCTTATGATTCCTAAGACTCTCTTAGTCACGCCGACCATGCCCCAGAAGTTCGTGTCCATAATAGCCCGAGATTCCTTATCCTCGGCGCCTTCGGTGTCACCAACGAGCGTGTAGCCTGCGTTGTTAACCACGACATCTATGCGGCCAAACTTGTCGAGCGTAGCACGGAGCGCGGCCTCGACATCGGTGATAGAAGTGACATCCAGCTCTAGCTTGAGAACACGGTTGCTGGTTGGAATACTCGATAGACCAGGTAGCTTCCGCGCAGTTGCCACAACACGGTTCGAGGACTGCGCGATCAGCTGAGCCAAGGACTGACCCATTCCCGAGGAGCAGCCGGTGACTAAATACTTGGTCAGGGAGGGTTTGCGAACGAAGAGAAACAGATTATTTACTAAACCAGACAGCATCCGAGGGTAGATGGTACAGTTTGGTATTAGGGGGTTCCATCGCGGGCACGTTTGTTTCTTAAGTGAGCGACAATTAACTTGAACCAATACGACCAAGGCTCAAAACTAAAGACTACCAGCAATCAATCTAACTTAGATGTGTAACTACGATTTATAAGTTGGAATTTACTGCTATATACCTGATATAATAGATTATTCGACATAAGTTAATCCGATACGTCCTAGTTACTTTGTACGACATGACATGTGAAGCCGCTGGTCTGGTGCAACTTGAATGTACTTTGTCTAAACCTTTGTCCCGGACGGATACCATATTGACGCGACTTGTAGTGACGTATCTACAATAAAGGGAGGGAGAGTGCATTGCATACATATGTCTTGTTAGCATTGCATATCATCTGTGTTAGGAGCTGTGTGTGAGCTCTTCTCATGAGCCTGGGAGTATTTATGTAAGACTCCGGATATTTGTGTTTTAACTAAGAATACAGAGCTTTTATTGGATGCAGTACCCAAATATCTGAGTCAACGCCCTGAGTCTACCTCTGTAAGCCTGAAAGCCTGAAAAAGAACGCTTTTATCGGGGCTCTCTTTCTTACAGGAATATTAACACACTACGTCAATAAATGCAAGTTTAGTATGTACTGAGTTGATAAATGATTCGGTCCCCCTTTTCACCCTTCAATTATTTCGATCTGGAGTCTAAGATGCGTTTTACTCTGAGTGAGCTTACCACCATCTGCTTATGATTCAAAACGGTAACGAGGCCAATATTCCCGCTGCATTTCTTCAGCTCCTCTTTTTCTCGACTTCACTGCTACAGCGCGTTTGTCAGCATTTCGGGGCACAGGCTCTCACTATTGTGCAAGAGTTTAACTCTCGAACGCAGAGTTTCATCAAACAAGACGATCACTTCGCAGTTTGTTGCCTAGAGCTGGATTCGCACCTAAATGCCAGCGGGAAGCGCACGTTAAACGAGAACATCGCTGACGTGGGTGGAATTAGCCGGGCGTTTGCGACTTGGAGACAGCGTGCACCTGAATAAGCGTATATGGATCTTCCTGGGTTAGGTAACTTCACCCACGAGCAGCCATTATTTATCGGATTCGCGAGTTGGCTCTGCAGCGCTTCGATTACACAAGTGGCGATCAAGCACATTTATGGATTCGTATGCCCCAATGTGGGTGAAGGTTCGGGGGACAATGAGAAATTCCAAAGCGTTTAGGTAAGCGTTTGGGTGCGCGATCAAGGAGCTAACGTGCGACTTATAGTAGTGCTTTTAGTGTAGGTACCTAAATATCCTATAAAAATACGGCTGGGGAAACATCCTCTACATGCCTACCTATAGTTGAATTTTTCTCAGATTGGCGTGGAATGAGCTGGCTTCCTAGCCAGAGTAAGACGGCCCGCCGAGATACGGAGTCGTCTAGTTGATCATAACCGTAAATACGGAATATCTCCTTCTCACATACCTAGGTAGTAGGAGGCCGGGATAAAACCAAGGGACTAACTCCGGGGTCCTTATAAATTAACCAATGGTATTGCGATGACGCAGAGTCGATGTTGCATTGTGGTCACCTAAGCCGATATACTGCAGTTGACAATGACAACTCTTTACCGCTGTAAGCGACACATGACTAATATTTAAGGACTATATAATAAATCCAGGTCCTGCGTGCTGAGGGGAAACTTTCTCAGAGAAAATATCTAGAAACTAGGGCCTGGGCAACACCAAATACATACAATCTTGACTACAGCTCATAGCAAAGTGGGGAAACACAACCGCGCCTACAATATTGAAGCACCAGAAGATCTTCAAAGCCACCATGTCTCCTCCCTCCCGAGATCAGCTGCTACAGACCACCAAACTCTTTCTGGAGGCCTTCAACGAGTTCACGGCCGAATCGGTTGTGCGATACCGCAGCCCCTCCTGCATTCAACACATATTACCAACCACATTAAAAATACCACAGCAGACCAACGCTGAGTATGCAAGTTTCGTGGACACATTGAAAACTTTCATGCCTGGATTTAAGATCCAATTAGTCGATGGAGAGGAACCGGTGGTCGACGATGTTGCTCGAAAGGTCGTACTACACTTGAAGTCGAGGTCCGAAACCAAGGCGGGACTATACCAGAATGAGTATATGTGGATTCTTACACTGAGCCAGGATGGAAAGAGCGTCGACGATGTACTAGAGTTTGCGGATAGTCTCTACACGAGCGAGTGGCTGCCAAAGTTTCAGAATGCGGGCGCGGAGGGTGCCAAGAATTAGAAGCAGTTGGGGAAAAGGAGATACACATAAACGAAGATTCATGAGTGTCTAACCAACCCTACTTCGGCGTTCATGTGGGATCGCTATTTGAATAGCAATTTATTCCAATTGTATCTAGAGGCCTGGAATGGGGTTTAAAGTGTTCAGAAGATTGAATTAGATGAACCGCCATATTGCTTTCAATAAAATGCGACATCGTACTTAACAAGTGCCCGTACATCAAGTCGGTGGCAGAGCCTAGATACCTTTTAAAAGAATATCGCCCAGCTTGACGGCCAAGACAGTTCTTAGCCACCAATATCCATCTACCAGAGTTTCACGAGGAAGCAGTATGATACCCAAGAGCCACCAATTTGCAGTTGATCCCCACAGAAAGGTGCACTTCAGCATGCCAGGCCGTAACCATGCCGCGGCTACGGCAGCAGTTATATTTTGAATGGCGAGGATCCGAACGGTAGGCTTCGACACGCGCAGTGCAGCCACCCGGATTGGTCCTTGAACGACAGCGACATGCCATGCAAGATAAGGGGTACCAAGAGCAAGAGTGACGTTCAAGGTGTAGTTGAGCGCATCAACCAAGAGGTCGGAGAGCCCATCCGAAGACACACGGGGTAAGGTTTGTTGGCCAATTTGGGCTATGATACCAAGCGCACTAATGCATGCAACAAGGGACCAGATCATATCAAGCGCCTGTCGCATGCTTTGTTGTTGCGAGCCTTGGGACGTCGAAGACGGATTCTAGCAGACGGATTAGCACATGCCATATAGCTAGATAGTCAGAGCGAAAGGGTATTATTTTTGTATATATCGTAGGTACCTTTGTGGACATTTTATCAGACGAGCGGGTTTCGAATCCTCAAAGTTGGTTCACAATTCTCTCCAAAATACTAGCGAAGTTCGACATTTGACTAAATAGAAAAGGCAGATGAAAACTCATAGGGATAGGCAAGATAAATCAACGATATAAGCGGTATAGCTTGAGAAATCAAATAGAGTAGGCGAATTGCAAAGGTAGGAAGCGGCACAGCTGCTTATAATTGTGCTAGCCTACCTGGCATCGCCTCATGCCGATCCTCACATAGCGTATGATTCTAATACCAACAATAGAACTCAGCTGAAAGAGCCAAGAACTGGTGGCAAAATGACCCCTGTAATTCTGGCGTCAGCTCAGTACAGAGGTGAATAGGTTAGGTACCTTACTAACATTGGAACTAATATAGGTAGACATCGCATTGCGTTGGAAAGTATAGATGCGGTCCATGGTCTAGCAATTGAGCAGAAAATTAAGTATTCATAATAGATGCTGTATCCTATCACATGTGTGATGTTAAACTAGGGAACCAAGGAATTTTACTCTATCTAAATTTAAGAGTATATATATATTCCCATATCCAATATCTACCTATCTTCACATGTGGTACTCGTGGAACACTGTGTATCCCCAAAACTTTCGTTTTTCCTATGACTAATGTCCTACAATAAAACGAATGAATGTCGTGACTACAGACCGTTTTCTTGAATGTATATCGGGAAGAAAGAAAAGCCGTAGGCACCGCATTATTTACCCTTGAGTTTGGGCTCCGAATCAATGAAGAATTTTCTGTCCACAAGAGAATCCAACAAGCCCTTATCAGATGGGAAGCCAACAAGATCTACCGCCTTTACTTCGATCTCGGAGGTAGGAGTGTCGCCATTTTCATCATGTTTGCGATGGTGGATAATTGCAGTCTGGGCTTGCTCGTCTAGGACCAAGCGAGCAGTCGCGTAGTCCCTTTCGGCAATCTTGACCTCCAATATGTTACTACTTTCTTCCCCTGTGACGGTAGCCTCTGGGCCACTGGAGACGTTGTGGGATGGTCTGAGTTGAAAGACGTTAGAGAGCATCGGTAGTATGCCCTGCTCGATATGCCGCTTCTCTTGGTCTTTGTCTGGTAGGAAAGCGCCAATGCAAATAGATGTTCTCTCGTTAGAGTCTCCTTTACCCGAGGCAACCCCTGATACTAGAAGAAGTAGAGGCTGGCTCCTCTGGTCCATCTCCCTCTTCAATGTAGCAAGCTCCAATTTTGCACCTTTAGTTGTGTAAAGCAGAGATGCATCTTGGAATGCTAGACGGCCTTCAGGGAGAAATGTCGCAATCTCAGCTAGAATAGGAAGACTGAAAATACTTCCTTCTGGCAGTTTTGAAGGCTGAGATGGAGAAGAGTAGATATTCTGTAGCAAGACTGAGATATCCGCCCTCGCCGCTGAATCGATCTGTTCACGATCATGAGGAGTAATAAATGGAGCAAGTAGACGGTTAATTCCTGAGAAAATATTGGGCTAGTTTCAAGTTAGTTTTCATTGAATTAAAAAAGTCTTGCAGAGATTTACGCACCAGTTCAGAGAAAACTCTGTTAAACGATTCCCAGCCTATACCTGGTGCCTCATCAGAACGGGGAAACGAATTCATGATACTTTCCACGCAGACATCCAATTGCTCCCCTTCCTGGACGAGAATCTCAGGACCATTCCCAATGAGGTATAGTTGATTAGCGATCAGCAGTTTTACAAGTGATTCGAGCTCATTTCTAGGAATGAAACCGCTGAAATCCTGAGACTGAGAGGATGGAAGCTCAGAAGCAGAGATCATAGGAGGGCCGTGATGCACGATCTTCGGATGACGCTCCCAGTCGCGCCGTTTATTGTGGTCCGAGACGAACCTGTAGGCCCGCAGGAGGTCTTTATCGTCGACATCATTTCTGCCAACATTGCTTGCCGTTTCCCTTTGGTTCGAATCTTCTTCCGGGCTGTCGCGAATTGCCATGCATTGGAAGAAGAGGCGTCGCTGCCATTCCGACCATTTCTCCTCTTCATCGTCTTCACCAGTGGCAGCATCCGAGATGGCACGGGCCCACTTCTTATGACGACGTAGAAGAATGATGACAGCAACCAGAGCCACGTCTGGAGTTAGACTAGAAACAGGCTGGTTTTGATACGGGAATGATCCGAGTCGTATCATACACCGATGTATGAGCGGGCCGGCGGTTCTCAGTGTTGGTTTTATGTCATCTGGGAGGGTGATACCAAGAAATTCAATAAGATCCGACTCATCCCATGCTAGATTATATTAGAATTATGTATCCAATGTCTCGGTGGGTTACGCACTTGGTGTTGTGTCCGACCCAGAACTGAATTTGACGAATAAAGACCGAAACCAGTCTTCCTCTTGACGAGTGAGGCACTCAGCTCGAAGAAGTTGCCTTAATCTGTCTAGGAACTGGTCTAAATACATTTCCTCTAATATCAGCAAATAATGCATCAATCGATGGAGTTTCTGCTCACATACCGAGATTCTTAACCGGTGGTAGCTGAGGCTGCTCTCCTGACTGAGAGGACGAAGATGTTGACTGTCCCATTTTCGTTGCTTTGCGTAACGTGCTGTGAATTTTGATATAGGTATCTAGGTACCTAGGTAGCAATAAAGAACATTGAATCAATTCTCTAAAGTCAACAAAGTTAGGTAAAATTAATTATTTAAGCTACCTTTATTATGTAATTTCAGCTACATATGAAATAAGAGATCCAGCTACGTCATTGGTGCCCTAAGCATCAATGACTAAGATGTAAGAGCATGTACAGTACATTGCTCTTTTTAGATTAGCGAGCTAATCTAAACCTTATCTAGCACCCCCGACGCAGCCTTGTGGGGCCGGTACATGCGGCCCGACGGCACGGGAAGCTTGGCAGAATAGTCCTAGGTCTTGGCTTAAAGTGGGTAATCCTTACAAGGCGGATTTTGAAAATAAGCATCTCCTATAGGTATACTTGGGCATTTGATAAGTGGGTATTCAATATGTAGCTTATATTGAGCTAGACAGTTAGGTATTAGGATCGTAGGTATAGCCTTGTAGTGACATAAGTAAGATTAGATCTCGATATAGTAGCAGCTGAGCATGTATCAGCTTGTCGATCACCTTGGCAGACCTAACATTATGGCATTGAGAAAGGGGTACGACTCTGGCTAACCTTTTGTAGTAATGTAAAAGGCCAACTTTGACGAGAACATAGAAAGATATTTTTAGAATATCAATCGAGCGAGGATTGATGAGCTTGTGATAGTCTGGATAATAACTATATGGAGGAGGTAGTTGAGAATTAGAATATAATAGAACAGCTATTGAACTAGTTATAAGGCTAATTTGTGACGTTCAAACCTCTATGAATAGTGCCATAGCCACTCTTGTTTGAATGAGGACCTCATAAAACACTATAGACTTTACCTTAGATACCCACATCCCCCCTTTTCGATTCTTGCATTGTCATCTACCTTATCCGAACATCTGTCTCAACTTTCATACTGCCACTCTTGCTACTCATTCATTCCATCATGTATTTGATCAAGTCAATCATCGTCGTCGCCAGTCTTGTCGCCTGTGCAGCAAGTACTAGTCCAAATCTAGGCTGCAAGAATTGTCTCGGTCTAAGCGCCGACCTAATCAACCATGATTGTTCGCAGAAATGCAACGAGGCCTTCAACCCATCTTCATCTGAGAACGAGAAGTGTTATGAGTTGTGTCATCATTTCGCTTTCGAAAGACACTGCTGCAGCGGCACTTGCAGCAGCGATGCAAACACCTGCATGAACCAATTCCTCCCCCCCGACAAGCATAAACGCTCGCTTCTCTCCTCTATATATGAGCGTCGGGAACATGTGCGGGACTTAATTCCCGTCGTTGAATATGACGGTGCCGTCTCTGTTCGAGATGATGAGACGGGCCTTATAGAGGCTCGCGTGGATCGCGGAAAGGCGTGCTGCAAGGTCGCGCAGGCGATCCTTGCATCGAGTGTGATAAAAGTTATACCTTACCTTCAGGAACAGGTGTGGAACGAAGACACCTTGGCCGGAGTCGTCCTAGTTGCATTCGGACTTGCAAGCTCAGGGGCTTGCAACTATTTATATCAAGTGAGCTGCCGCTTCGTGGCACAGGGGGTCGATGGTAACGTTGCTAATGGCCCTCTACCGGCTCAACATGCTGGGCTATAACTCTCGTGGGGATGGGATGAAACATATTTTTTTAAGAAATTTGAAAGCTGTAAATTAGGTAGATAACGGATGTCGTTTGGCTAGCCTTGGGTTCTCATCATATTCGAACTTTTTTTCTCAATTAAACCATATTTGTTATTTTAAGTCATCTAGACAATGTTTACATGTATAGCTAACCAAGTGAAACCATAACGAGCTCATGTGTTGAGGCTAATGCCTTCTACGTATTGTTCGAACACATACCGTACAAGAAACTGGCAGCCTCTAACAAGGTTTACAAGTCTACAATCATTGTGTTAAGGCTTGCAGTCTAAATTTTGGCATTGCCCTTGGCTTAGGCAACGTCTGGTATGTTCTTAATTGTTATTTCATTATTTTATTATATTCTTAGTAACATAGGTACCTACCAAATATTTTCTAGGTCCAATAAAATATTTCGGAAAGCTCACTTACATGCCAACTTACGGTTATTATTTCATACCGCAAGCAACATTTATATGGTTATTGTAAGAGGCATTGTAGGTTAATTTAAATAAATAGAATTTAGAATTCCGGCCAAGCAACAAAAACGAGCGACTAAGCTATACAAAAACCACAGTAAGAATACAGGACCTTTTCCGTACTCTCCGCCTATCATACACTCTCGAAGACCTTAGTAAACCTCATATACAGGTCATGTCTCAGACCCTTTGTAAGATAAGCATGAAGATTAAGCTTTGATCTGATCCCACAACCAGTTCACGTAGTCGTCACAGGTGTTGTAACGGATGTCGTATCTTTTGTGCTCGCGGATGTACTGCTCGCCTGAAAAGAAGTTAGCAAAAATTGCATAGCCATATCATGTTGAAATGGAACACCTACCAAGACTTTGAATATGGTCATTGGTAACGCCATTTCTAATTCGGCCCAGCCATATGTAGTTGTTGGGGTTTGATACGCGAAGAACCTCAGCGCGGCCATCATCTTCATGGACCTTTATATAACGGTTGGCCAGCCAGTTGGTGTCCCTATCCGCGTCCGTGACACCAAAGAAAGCCCCATGAGTATTATGATGACCATCGCTGACCATTTCGAAAGCTTCGGCTTGGAAGTCCTGACCACTAAACTTTCCGACGACCAAACGGACGTGAGAAAAGCCCATGTAGCAGCGTTCGGCTATGGTATTAGCATGCCATTCTTCACGCATGGCGTAGCGATATCTTCTGTCAACATTTCCAGATACGCCATTAGCAGTGTTATAGTTCTCCTGATCGGCTGCTACGAGCAGAGTGAACGTGGTGATGATAGTGTATAGTAAGGTGGGGAACTTCATATTGTCTAAAGTAAGAAGTTTATATATCGACAGATAGAATATAATTGATGAGAAACGATAGAGAATCGGATTTTATGACTTAAACTTAGACAGGTTAATTTGACTTGTGATGGCTACAATCCAATCGATATTCAAGACGGAACAAAATACTTTATATGCATTTGAAAAGAACTTCATTCTCCTCCAGCTCGTAGATTCTCACAGCCACTCGCCGTTATAGCTGGGCAACGACTCAAGTCTGAAGATATCAAGTTACCAAAAAAAGAATTCTTGATAGACAAGCTTCCGAATCCTCTTTAACTTTCCGTTGCATTATAATGAGGTAATGAAATGGTGATCCATAAAAAGCCAAGGTATTATCATCATCGTCTTCTTCTAAGACCTAGAGGCTATGGAGCTTAGATCTTCATATCGGAAAGAAATTTCTGAAAGGAGAACTCTAAGCTTCGTGCGGCTGAATGATCGACAAACTTCCTTCCTACACAGGCTGACAGGCTGACAGGTGCCTTGGTATCGCGTGCTTGTGAAACCCACTTAGCATAAACCCTTGCATGTACCGGTACGCTGACATACCCCACGCTCCTATGTAATTTGGAAATAACCCTAGTGCTTCCTAGACTTTTTGAAGTACCTCGGCTCCCTCATAGGGCTGTCTTCAAGCTTTCTTCAACATGATTGACATTCGATAACTCGAAGCTACCCACCCCGAGGGCAGCGTATTAAGCTAATTTTTAAACTTAAGTAGCTATTAGGTAATTATAATATTTTTAGATTAATTAGTGTGGCTTCTGTGTTTTTGCTCCGCCTTGCAGCAACAACCAACCCTCTGGCCCTATAGCCCTACCGGGGCTGTTTCGGAGCTTTATTTTAAGTACCTATTTGTCAATTGCTAAGTACCTAGGTACCTAGGTATGTATAATATCCTTTGTTACTATGGTCGTCGAAATGAATCTCGTGTACTAGAATAAAGAATAAAACTACCTGCATTGGGGGATCGTAACCAACACATATGCCTCCCACTCTAACTATCAAGGAATCGCAGTATAGCGCCATCAGTCAACTAAATTCTTATGACAATGGGTAGGGTGAATGGGTAGGGTGAGCAGCCTAGCTAGATCCCCCTATGATGGTTCCAATTCCTTGTACGATATGTACATAGGTATCTACCTACCTAACCAAGCTGCCAAGCCCGTCCTCGCCAAGACTAAATCCACACTTCGGATAGTTTATAAGTAAGCTTATTTTTAAAGCTACTACTACGTAGGTAGCCATAAAAATAGGTAGCTATGTACCTACCTAAGGTATTCATGCATATAGGGACATCGATTAAAAAAGCTTGTGTATTGTAAATTGTTCTATGGGTTGCCACCTATTATGACATATCCCATCTTACTAGTAGACTACTAGGATGACTTTAGTTCCGGAGTTTTTACCTCAAATCCTCCGCCACCCCCTCGAATGATCGTCGAGATGAGCTGAACTGTGAGCTGTATAAGCTTAATTATTAGATGATGCTATGCATAATCCTCTTCCTGCAAGGCTGTATATGGATTTGAAGCATCTAGATCTCTAGAGCTAGGAAGCTGTAACCAGGTTGCCTAGAAAACTGGATGTCAGATCAAGTCTAATGTCGATCAAGTCAGCACTTAGACTATTACCATACTCTCAAACTTAATTAATATCTAGAGTTATTATTAGTTTCTCTATTGTGAATTGCCAGTCACGAGTCTTCAGTTCCGCCGATCAGCCAATATACCATGCTTGGTACTATTCCATGGCTATGGTTTGGACCAGAGATAGAGCTTACTGTCAAAATAGAATCGTCATCCTCAAGTGAGCCTTGCCGGACAAGAATAGAAACAGTCCCATGTTCAAGCTGCTTGACGCTGGATTTGCAGAAATGAGGATGACGATGAGTTCTTGATTCTCAAAGTCTATCAACTAGCGGCTAGAAGAGTAAGAAGAGTATAAGTATTGCCTATTCTTCCAGAAAGCAATTTTTTATTTCTCATCATCATCATCATCATCATCATCATCATCATCACTACTACTACTACCAATCACAGAAACCACTTTCTCATAACTACCAACTTCAATATCTTTATATCTATCGAGTTATCTTCGTTAAACTACCAGCAAAGATGCATTCCTCTACCATTGCTCTCATCCTCGCTGCCACTGCTGGTCTTGTCGCCAGTTCACCTACATACAAAGACCAAGGCCTTAGTGAAATCAACGCTCGCACCTATGTTGACAACGGGGTAACGGCAGACGACCCCAACGCGGAAAAGAAAGCCAAGCGCGGACGCTTCCAGATCATTGATCTCGGTGTCCGTGACCTATCGCCCGAAGAGCTCTCTCAGGAGTCTGGGAAGCTGGCTGAGCGAAAAACCACGGACGGCATCTCGTCGTGCGGCAGCAGCTGGATGCCGGTAGGCAACGCGGACGACGGCAACGGCTTCAACTCGGCCGTGGATGAATACTGCTACCACGTGACCCATTCCTTCGACAACAAGCCCACTGTCATCGGCCCCAAGCAGAAGCACGCGGCTCTCGTCGTGGATGGCTACAAGCTCAAGGGCGGCATCCCTGCCCAGGTCGACTTCGAGATCCACAACAAGATGTCGGACGGAACTCACACGCCCAGCGAGGACGACTGCAAGAAGTACCTCAAGAAGCTGTCTGCAGCTGACAGCAAGTGCTACGGCAAGACGAACCAGGACACCAAGGGCGGCACCTGGCAGGTGGGCGAGGAGGTTATCAGCTACCACGGCCTTCCCAGCTCCAAGAAGTCCTAAAAAGGGGGCTCTCATCTATTTTTACATTATGTACGATGAGTTGTAGGTTTAAGTTGGCTAGAGAATGGACGCTGGGGAAAGGCTCGTAGGGTGATGGTGGAATGGGAATTGAGCGGATAGAACTCGTTTTTGTACCTTAAAATTTTTATATGTTAGCAATTGATCCTTGGTTTTCATCGTTATATGCCACATGATACGAGCCATTACTGTCCACTAAACTTATTCTTGTGTAATGGATAGATCAAGTAAACATCAATGGTCAGAACTGTCTATATAGGTTTTTTGTGAAAAAGGATTTGCAAACATCGAAAATCAGGCTAGTTAGAGCAGTATCGGCCATGTCCAATGGCATGGTAGGTGAGCGAAATAAGGGGTTAAAATTGAGGGACCCGACCAACGCTGTCGCATCCTGTAAGTACCTAGGTATAGGCACTTCATTACGTAAGATAAGGCTCTGATATGATAACTAACCCCATATACCTAGGTACTTACATATATCTGGCTTTGCATGCCTCAGAGGTTGGTTGCCTTAGTCATAACAGCTGATGCCCAAGCTTTCTTAAATTATTACATACCTGATAACCATATATGACCGTAAATCTTTCAAGGCTGGACTACAAGACTCTACCCTTCATCTGCTTGTCCTTGACATTCAAATTCCTCCAAGCTAGGGCACACGGGATCGTTAGGGACAAGACGGCGCATGCAGCAATGCACATACGCTGCATGCCCTCCCCGTAGGCGTCTTGGATCGCATCGCGGCCCGGTGTTCCCCACGGGTAAGACAGCTGCACGACGAGGCTGCCAAAGATCTTGCCGGCCTGGTTCTTGAGCCCGGCGGGAAGGTACTTTTGCAGGAGCCCCGGCATGCTATTGGTCCAGATGCCGCCGCTAACGCCCAGCCCGATGGTGTCCCCGACCGACGTGATCATAGCTAGTAGCGCGAGGACCATTGCAACGTTTTCGTGCTCGGCTGCTGCCATTATAGCGATTCGTTGGGTTATAACAAGAGTCTGGTGAAGACGAATTAGCTCGGACACCAACCTACCATACAGACAGCAAGTCTACTCACGCTGGAGCCTATGGTCTCAAGAACTTGGCACATGGCCACCAGTCCGAGCGGTGTTCCTGGCATACGGTACTTGATCATCAACCCAGAACTCATGACAAGCAAGGGTGCCGCGAAGAGTGCCAGCCACTTATATCGATTCGTGACACGGATCAGGTACCCAACGACGAAACTCCAGCTACAAGATCCCAGATTGTAGATATTGCCGATCCATCCTGCGTCTTTGATAGAAAGCCCGAAGACTACCTGTAGATGGCTCTGGAAGTACGAACTCCAGCACCGCGAGGCGATGAACATGACGCTGCTCATAATGCAGGCACCCAAGACCGTGCGATCCCATAGTAAGTGGAAGGATACCAGAGTAACCCTGGCAAAGTACTTCTCCCAGATGCAGAAGGCGGTGAGTGAACAGGCACCAAGAACGATCATGGCGATAATCGCGGCCGACCGCCACTTATCGGCCTGGTAAGTGGCAAGTGTTAGAGGTAGGATGATAAGAGAGAATCCAGCAATGATAAGTATCATGCCAATAACTGACATCGTTAGATCAAGACTCTAGACGTTTAGTATTCTCGGTACACTTACCATCAAACTCAATTGCATAGTGCGTAAACGTCTGCGGCCAAGTCCGTCCGGAGTCGCGAACGGCGGCCGGAAACTGCTTGCGTGCCTCCTTGCGGGTGTAAAGCAAGATCGACAGGATTGGGACTGCTGAGAAGGGTATGATGATTGCTAGACACCCGTAGGCCCACCGCCAGCCGGCCCCCGCGAGAAATTTCTCAGCGGCAGCCGGGCCGGCGAAGGTAGTTGCTAAGAAGGGGGCGGACATAACTGCTAGAGCCAATGCCCGGTTCCGCAGTTTCGTAGTGTCAGCAACTAGAACATCAAGGATGAAGTTCATGCCGTTCTCCCCAACACGGTAGAAGACCTTTCGAATTACATGTTATTAGTACTCCGTAAGAGTCGCTTTGGTTTAGACAACTTACCAATGCTGCAGCGTATGTTGCGACATTCCTACTCACAGCCATCAACACGACACCCAGTGTAGCAAAGCAAGTCATCAGCGCAAAGCCCTCAGGGCGACCCCATATGTCGATGATCTTGGCGATGGGAATACGTGCGACGCCGCCGAAGATGGCGGCCACGACTTGCGCTGTGGTGAGCAGCGAGTGCTTCTGGAAGTCGCTCGTGACATAGGCGATCAAGGAACCAGACATGCTAGACTCGAAAGCCAAAACGAAGTTGACAATCAATAGCCTATGGGAGATTCAATCAGCGCTTTTTGTCCTAGTGTTTCACGGTTCGTGATTGAGCTGTTCGCATACCATACGTATGTGATTATCAGCATCTTCTTGGACCAGGTCTGGGTGATAGCCTCGATATCCCGAACGCCATCTTGGCCCTCTAAGTCCGGTATGTGCTTTTCGTCAACATCGAGACTGGCTCTGCCCTCTACTGCTAGTCCGGCCACTGGAGTGATGTCGTCGACCACAGTCGGATTCGCTGATTTCCGAGGCTGGCTTTTAGGACTGACCTCAGCCTCCTTCTTCTCGCCAATCTCTGCCATGGCTCTAGGCTAATATGCAAGTGAGTTTCGACCTAGGACAAACTAAAAGACCTACAGAAATCAGAACTCAGCTGGCTCAGGCTCAGGGGGCTATTATATGAGCCTCTAAGGCAAGGCATGCGGGAGCGGGGACATAGCTCTCCCATATCAAGGTCAGTGCGACCCTCCACGAACAGGACCGTTACATTCTCTCCCGCAGCTCACAATGAGAGTTCAGCCTTTTAATAATATGATTGGTGAGCATGTTTCATAGATGATCTGATAAAAATGAGAGAATGGAGGACCCTGGCATCTTGGCAACTGAATTTTTATCTGATGGTGCTATTGAACGTCGGAAACCCTGTCTACAATATGTATCTAGGTATGTTTATGCCTGTGGCTTATGGCGTTATGGTGCTAAGGACGCTGTAGCCAGCAGGTCCTTTTGGGGGGGGCAATGCCGTTGAATGGAAATTTGACCGTGATCAAGGCCATTTGCGAGGGTATTGAGGAATACGTAAGGAAGTATACGAAGTAGACTTAAGGAGTTGAGTCAAGCACGATGTTTTCCGCATCCTTTCGACTAAATTCTACCGTAGTAGAGAAAATGATTCGAATGAGCGTTTACATGAGAGTCGGCATTCCCCCACGCGATTGAGCCCTGTACCGAGAATTACCTTACGTAATATAGATACAGTGTGGCGTTTGAATTTACTGTAAACGCCGGCTCAAAGCTTCTTGTCGCGTCGCGTCCGTGCACTTTACACCATCGTATCTACATGTACGTAATTGTACTTTGTGGTCTAAATTTACAAAATTAAGCTTGTCATCATTCGTCATACTCCAGTCAAAATGTCTAGGAAGCAAGCCAAAGGCGAGTATATCGAGACGGTATGTGAATGGAAATGCCCGTAAGCTAATCTACAGTACTGAATTGACACTCCCCCCTTTAGGACACGGGAAATAAGGTGTCCAGAAAGGCCATCTTGATCGGCACTCAGCACATCATGCTGGGCGGCAAAACTGTCATCCAAGCCGAGGCCATGATACGAGGCGACCTTGCGAGAACCACACAACCTACCTCGGGATCAGGGACCGCACCGGGTAGCAATACGGCTGTCGCTATTGGCCGGTACTGTTATTTGAGCAAAGGATGCTGTTTGCGCCCGCCAGGTCGCATATATAAAGGGTAAGATTCTATAATACAATACCACAATGCCCTCATACAATATCAATTTGTTAACATTCCACTTCGCTTCCTAGGTCCTTCACATTCCTACCTCTCCGATTAGGCGATCACGTATTCATCGGTGAAGCCACCGTCGTCCAAGCCGCCACGATCGGAAGCCACGTATACATCGGCGCGAACGTCGTAGTTAGCGAGTTCGCCATTATCAAGGACTACGTCCGCATCCTCGACGGCACCGTCATACCTGCCAACATGGTTATACCGAGCTTCAGCATCGTCGCCGGCCAGCCCGGTCGTGTTGTCGGCGAGGTGCCTGAAGGTGGGCACGAGGCCTTCGAACTCAGGGAACTATATAAGACGGTTGGGAACAATCCCCATTCGCTACCCGTCTGAGCTACTACTCAACTGAGTTATTACGATACAAACCAATATGATACCCAACCCCAGATACCCCCGTAATGTAGTTACATGTTCTACACCGCCGTGTTATTACCGCCCAAGACCACACAACACCAGGTATGCTTATGCAGACGTTGAGCAGCGAGACATAATGGTGAAGATTGTGAGCGTCATATTTTTTATGATGAAGCTAGTACACTGAGATTACGCCATTGACTTGTCAAAACTCGTCGAACAAGCAGACTGGGGGGCTAGTATGGGAAGCAGGAGCAATAGAAGCCAGCTATTGGTCACCAGCAACGAAGCTACACCAGTGCCAGTGCACAACAGGAGGGAGACAGACATCCACGTGAGACTTGGATTTTGTGGACATTCAACAGTCTCAGTACCTCTGGTTATAATTCCGCAACTATCTAGGTAGTATTCCCTAAACCATAGTGTTCAAAAAAACAATCCATACCGCGAGACCCCCACTCTCCCTCTCTCTCCTCTCACCATGGCTGCCTAAGACTCCAGGCACTGCCATCGGTACTCGGTTGGCGTGGAGCAGAAGCTACAAGTTCCGGTGCAGTCCGACTGTTGGACACAGGGCTGATTGCAAGTTGCACGAGCTGCGAGTGCCGCATCTATCAGAGGCAACTAGGTGCATACCACGTTAGCTCACATCAAATGCTCTAGTTGGGTGCGTTGCTACTCACGGTCGACGCGACCTGCATGGTCACCAGGAACCAAGTAGCGACAGAAGTGTGGGTGGTCTTCATATTGACACTTCTGTAAAGCCGCCATCTGAGCCAGGTACACTAATTAAGTTAAATGTCTACATCTACTTAATTTTAGTTCAATGAAAACTGCATCTTCCCTTTTTTCTTTTTTCTCTTAATACCTCGGTATGATGTATGGTTTAATTTAATCCGGATTTTATTAAGTAAGGCATAAGGCGAAAGGCGAGAATCAACCCCTGAAACCAGATATCTAGGTACCTACCTTAAAAAGACATCAATCCGATTCCGACTCTGAACTCTCCGACTTTTTCTTCTTCTTTTGAGCTCGCTTTTTCGTAGCCTCCTCGTCGGCAGAGTCTTCGCTATCTTCCATGGGCACGTGGCCCGTATTTAGTGATGTCGTCTTAATAGACTGCACTCTCGAAATCCCCATGCCTGGATTAGCTAGCCTTCCACCGGGATTCGACCGCTGTGGTACGCTTGGACTGAGAGCGCTTCGGCTATAGCTTGCGGTGTAGTTGGTGTTGTCCTTCCGCATTGGTGTTGCATAGGCTGAACCGCTGTAATTGTCATCACGCAAGTTCTCGTTCAGAGCCACGTCGGGATCTCTTTCACCGCGCACGGAGTAAAGATAGTCTTCAAACTCCTGTGCTGTGTCCGCAATGGTGTTGAAGTTCTCTATGCTCAACTTCAGTCTTCTCCATTTCTTCTTGCCAGTGCTGACGGCCTCTTCCGATGTCAAGTCCTTCTCTTGTAGGCGCATCGAGCGCTCGTACTGACCAAGCGCAATAGCAGTTTGGAACGCGTTTCGGATCTGCCTCCCATTCCATGTGGACTCGGACTCCTTGAGATTCTCAAACTGAGACTCCGCGTACTCAAGTAGCTCCTCGCGATCGAAGTCGATTTTCACTTCGCGAGTCTCGTTGTCGCGTTCAAGATGGTCCAAGATGTTCTTCCATATTTTCCTGGTTTGCCTCTGCTCGATCTTAGGATAACGCAGTGCAATATGGATCCGCGACTTGAATGCTTCGTCAATGACGCCGACACGGTTTGTCGTGAGGAAGAGTATCCCAGCGTAGTATTCCAATTGTCTCAAAAACACTAAAAGCCTCTGAGCGCCGTTATAGAAAAGAGAAGTGGGGGACCATAATTACCAGCTACTAGGGCGTTTCTCTTCATATCCCTCCATTCTCGCTTCATCAGAAATACGTCTGCTTCGTCAAGCAACAGCACACATCCCCATTTATCAGCGCGTCTTGTATGCGACTCCAGAGTCTTCTCAACAGCGTCGGGCTCTAAACCGAGATCTCCGCATGTGATGGCATACAGCGGCCTTCCTGTATAGGCCGCAATAGTCTCCGCGGTACTAGTCTTGCCACTGCCAGGCGGTCCATCTATATTTAGGATTAGCATCTTAGATCATGATGAGAGCTGAGGGTCTCGTGGCATAACAGTAGGTTTCTCTTACGAAGTAGGATGATGAGTCCAAGACCTTTTCCCCTAACGAGGTCAATCTGTCTGACCAGCTGCTCGCTTGATTCCGGCTCGCTGAGAGTTGGCTTGACGTTACCACCTGACGTATGACTCTCCACAAGGGAGACGAGTAATCTGCGGTACTTAGGCGGTATTACGAGTTCGTTAAACCCTGTTTTTCGGGCATTATCGCTCTTATCGATCTCAGTGATGCTGTCCAAATCCAGGTGAACTGTTATCATTAGCAAGTGATTCAGGGGAAATGATGTTTTGGATGCTTAATGGATTAAAAGCTAGAAGCGAATAGAGTGTGGGCTAACTACAGCTAGCAGTAGCAGCCAGAAGGTAGGTTCGACCTGCACCAGCAAGGAATGCACTTACCCCATGTGCGTGTCCGAAATGCAAATGCGACAACCCAATGGGGAAACAAGCGCAAGATATCATCACATTCGAGAACCTCAGACGTCTTCATTAGCTCTCGGGTCCACGTTTTCTCTGAAAGAAATGTGTGAGTTCTGAGTTGATCAATCTCGTGGTCCATAAGTTCGATGAGGTCTCCGGTCGCCCGACTCGCCGTGTGGTCTTGTTCCGTAATCTCAGCGCTGTTGGGTTGGGACATGCGGAGTTTTCCAAGCTTTGGACGCTTCCATTTCTTTTGACTCCTGAAATATTCTTCAAAGTCGATATACACGTCTCCTTGAAGCTCCTCTTTTGTCACTTCTCCTCGTCCATCAAATATGAGGCCGTCGTAGCTTCTATGGCCGCTGCACTGGATGAATCGCCGCCCGCGCTGTTCAAGTTGCCCTGCGATCTCATCTGCCTTAGGGTGAAATCTCAATGGGTATATTGAGAGGTCAGTAATGCGTTTTTTTCCAACGAAACGTGAGATTTTCTTCAACGCGTCGATAGGCCCAACATAGCTTCCATCGTAGCCCATGCGGTAGCAGTCAACGACTAAAGGCGTCCAGGTCCCTTTACCCGCTGCGTCCATTCTAGGTCTATCATCATCATCTTCTTCGCTTTCGGAAATGCCGTAATAACGGCTCCATAGTTTCGAGGTTGTCTTGTGGCTTCGCTGCATCGAGCGAATTTCGTCAATTTCGTCTCGAGTAACATTTCGCAAGCGCTGCTTCCCGCCGCTTACCATGTAAGCGGTATACAGCTGTTCGTGGCCGTTCTCATTGGTGAACAGAATATCTCCTGGGTTAAACAAATGCCACAGATCTTCAAACGAGATGCTCTCTAAAGACCCCTCTCTGATCTTTTCCCTAAGCTCCAAGAGATGCGCCAGGTCCGTCTCGATGAACTTCGAAAGGAGCTCGAGGTGTTCAATCCTCCTTGCCAAGGTCTCTGCATCGGGCTTCTTGCCAATCTTGCTGACCGAGGTAGTTTCTTCCCTTTGTCCATTATGTTGGTTTGTAGCATTCGGAGAGTCTATCCGTGGGTCTTTAACATCTCCTTTTTGTACAGCTGTACTAGTCTTAAGTTTTGCAGCAGTTTTCAGTTCTTCCTGTTGTGCTCTGAGCCTAGATAGATATGGTTTAAAGTGAGGCCAGGCATGCATGAATAGCTGGAATAATGTCAATCGGTAAGTAACATGCGAAACTAAGGGGGAGGTGTAGTACACCAACCTTATATGGAGAATTGACCCTATTGTTGTCGCATCAGAATACTATCACAATACCAAATGAAGCTGGGCGGAAGGGGGCTTACACGAGAGAATGATAATCAATCCCAATGCCAGTAATCTCCTCGAGGTTCTGGATCAGTAATTCCGAGTTAATCACAACCCTCAAAGGCTTCTCACTCCCAAGGCCTGAGTTAGAAATTTGCCCTCCTTTTTCCGTGCCACCTTGGGTCCGATCAGGTACAGAGCGATAGTATGCCTTTATGACATGGAGTGGGGGGTCCTTGTCATTCCAACCCTTCTTGAGCCATTCATCCATTGGCAAACGCAGGATTTCGCACACATATTTTCCATCGTCATCCCTATACACTTAACATTAACTACATGTCATGTCGATGAGATAGCATGCTAAAGTTAGGGGCTCACTACTTACTTCTTTTTATCTTCTGCGAACCGTCTTCCCATTTTCTTCAGTTCATCCAGTTGATCCTTGAGATCAGTAGGTAAGTCCTCACTAGAATCATCATAGATAGCTTCAACCTGTCCTTTGAGGGTAGTGATCGCTCCAAGAATCGTCTTTCCTAGCTTCGAGTTCCGTTGACTGTCATTTTTCTTTGCCTTAACGCCATCATTTTCCACTTTGTCCCTGGCCGATACAGACATATCGGTGATGCTTGGCTCAGGGCTTTGGTCTTCTTGTGATTTCTCTCTGTCTTCAGCACAATGTCCATCTGGCCTAGTAGAAGCTATGTCTTCTGTGCCCCCCTGAGTGGTACACTCTTTATTTTCGGATACTGGGGTCGATTCTTGCTGGAGCTCTTCTTGCGTAGAAGTTCGCGAGACCTTGGACATTTTTGCAGACATTTTTCATTCACACCTTGGATGATTTGTATGACTGTAAGGTATGCCTCTGCGAGTCGAGTGACAAAGTGCGGAGGGACTAGGTTCATTAAAGAACTACTTTCAGCCGCACCTAGAGAATAAAAATGAAAATATTGTCAAGGATAATAGCAATGCCCATAAGCCATGCATGAGAGCTAAGATGGCGGACCAATAAGTATGTAAGAGACTCCGTTGATGTAACGCTGACGGACCCAGGACCATTCTCAGACGGCCTACCCGCCCATGTTACTCACTTCCAATTCGCCAGCACAGCCAACAGTCTCGCTCACAGTCTAACATGGTGTGTATGCTGCCTAAATGTCCCTATGCAGGTGATCCGTTCGTGGGGATCCGCGTTCAAGCATCTATTCCTAAGCGGGTTGTATGCAGCGAGCCTCCAAAATCTCACGCGCACCATGCCTTTGTCTTATCTCGCTGTTCATTTCCCGCTGAGCTACTAGCAGTCCCCTACTATCTCTACAACCAATATATATATGCTATTCATTTCTCTTTTCGTCAGTAGTAATTCCAAATCGCGACTTGCTAAGGCTTATCATCATATAGTAGTGAAATGTCTCATTTTGACACTGAGGCATTCTCTAAACAAGGCAATTTCGAAGTCGCAGAATACATGGTGCGATCTCTTGATGGAACTGCCCACGATGCCCTATATGCGGTTCCTGGATCCGGTGTAGCTTATAAAAGGGGTCATTGGAAGGTTCAGAGCGCCGAGTCTAGCATGTAAGTACAATGTTGTCCGTCTTCTAGCAACTTCTCACGACTGGGCCGACTGCAGAGACTACGATCAATTGTATGTTAGCTGTTTCGCTGCTCGAGATGAGCTCATCGCAGCGGTAAACACATACTGCAAGAAACGTAAACTGCCAAGTCTGGATCTCGAAACTAGTAATAGCTGGAGTACAGTTGAAGAGTCGCTTGCGGCAGCTTGCGAAACGCTCGAAACGCTCGCAAACAGTGATAAAACGCTCACTGGTATTTCCGGGAGACTTAAAGGAGCCTACCGGAAACTCTGTGAGTATGCTGGGGTTGGCGCCACACTTTCATCCCTTATCCCCGATGAGTTTATGTGTTCCGGCACGCTACGTGGAGGACTTAAGATGATATTCGAAGCCCTCCAGCAATCGCATTTATACGGTGAGGAGGTTTATCGAGTGCTTGAAGACATTCCGTTCATTATTAATCAACACGCACCTTATATCGATATGTACCGAAAAGATAGGGATTTGCACGTTTTCAACTCATCGCTTCATGCATCCATCTTCCGGCTACTGCAACTCCTCTTGTCATGGTTCTCCGACTCAAAAGCTCGTAAGTAATTCAACAATAACATCTCTAACTCTAGAGCATTCATAAATCCATTTACTAAATACATCACTAGTGGCTACTATGAAGATGGGTTTAAACCCTAAGCGCTTCTCGGAAAGATCGAAGGAGCGCAATGCAGACGTCAAGATTGCCGAGAGTCGATTTGAGAAGCATGCATCTCTCCTTCGGAACAAGGAGACTCGCGAATTCCAGCAAGAAACTTCTGCAGAGTTGCATCGACTTGACCGTAAGTGGTCCGAAAGCGAAAGGATCAAAGAGAGCTGGGCCAGATTAGATGTTCTCGAGAAGTTTGCACTGTTTCTCCAACAGAACCCAGAAGTCTGTAAGTGAAAACAATATAACACATTTACTACCTACACTTGACTTCATGACTAACTGTCAACAATCTAGTCGAAGGACGAATGCCAGACAAATACAGGTCCATTTCGCCTGATCCACGCCAAGCGATAGTTGATGCCGAGAATGTTCGCCAGCTTATTTTAACAAAGTATGGATATGATCCATCCCTTATGCGAAACGATTGCGTGTCCCTTCTGAAAGTTCGCGGTCAATTAGCACGGGATGAGCTGGACCAAGAGCGCATTGCTGCAATACGTGGAAACCCTCGCTTACTTGCTTGGCTTATTCTTGACCAACCCTCTATGCTCTTGCTTGAAGGAGGGGCGGAACGTCCGACGAATAACGAAACGTCTTTTCTCGCTGCTAGAATTGTAGAGGGCGCGTTGGAATCGAGGGACCAGAAGTCTGATGCGAGAGTAATTCCGCTAGCTTTTTTCTGCGGTTGCCATCGCCGAGGCAGCTATGGGACTGTCACACAGCTTGCCATGAGCCTGCTCCTCACCTTGGTAGACACTTACAGGGATGTAGACGCCACGACTCTGCAAGAATGTCTCGAGGGAATTGATGATCAGGATATCGGAAGCATCTTTGACTCGTTTGAGAAGCTCATTTTAAGATTACCTACAAGCACCATCGTGTTGCTTGTTATTGACGGTCTTCGATGCTTCTCTCAGCCATTGACCAGGGGACGGGAGATGCACGAAGCTACAGCGCGTCTAGTCAGCATTTTCCGGAGGAGGCCACAGGCGATTTTGAAGTTCTTGTTCACGAGCCCCTCAAGGTCTGACCCAATTCATAGCTTACTGAGTGATGATGAGATCCTGAATATTCCTCGGGACTTGCCCTCGCGCGGAGGACACAGCAGCTCTAAATGGCAAGCTAAGATCGACTTTAATGAGATGTAGCTTTGCTATACATTCAATCGCTCAATGGCAAGATAAATTCTTCGATATTCCACTCCAGTGTTGCTGCCAAAGGTTATGTACCTACTTGCTCATTGATCGAGAATGCTTGTCGCAAGCTAGAGTACAAGTCGGTATTTTGGGTTTTCATTTTGCCATGTCGAATTTCATCTTTTTGATCTTGAACATATGTGGTCGTATTGAGGTACCTACCTGATGCCTGGGTAGTATTATGATGCGCTGGCACCATGAATAATTGCTGCCCCATACCCCCCCTGATAGTGGCCAATGATGCTGTCATGGCCCGTGCGCGCGCACTCTTTCGCATTTACTCGCTAAGATATCAGTTCAACAAACGGACAGTATCAAAATATTACTTGATAAATACATACAATCTTCAGTACTTAGCCTCCAATGCAATGCGGGACGAGTCCGTGCATGCGATGTTTCGGACTGAGCTTGTGTACGAGTCAAAGACGCAAACAAACTGAAGAGATTTGTTTACTATGACTAGTCCCAAACTTACTACTAGTAATGAAGCACCCGCTGTTTATTTCTCATCAGGCCAATTGCGACACCGCAAAGTAGATACTAGTAGATCATGTAGAGATCATGCCCGAAAGTTGATTAAGGAGATAAGAAAGGAGATTGTTTGACTCTCCACATATACATAGGAATATTCTTACTATAGTATTAGTGCAACATGGAGCAATGGCATCATCCACCTTAACTTCTATAGATGCTTCGCCATTGGTCCGAACCCCAGCACACCAACACGATGGAACAGGGTTGGCTCGTTTGAGTGCCTTGGATCTAAAAAGGGAAATTATTCATAAAGGGGCTAGTCAGGTTCACTCACACCAGCCTATGAACCGTGCCGAGTCGGAACCAGATTCAACGCTGGCTCAGACCCGCTTCCAAGACCCGGACCCTAGGACCCCTATCATGAAATTCAGAGACTGTTGAGGCTCTTCTCAACGAAGATGTGCGTTCCAGACCCCCACGTGTAACTTGTTAGAGACTTAGCGGATATTAAGCGACCCCTTTTTCTTAAGGGTCTAGCGTGACAATGGGGTCCAGGGGCGATAAAACCAGTGATAAGGTCCGGCAGAGAAAAATTTCTGCAAACATTCAAAACTCGGCGGTGAGACTGAGAAGTTCTTTTTTCTTCCTTTGCAATCGTGATTCGGCGACAGATAGGAGAAATTGTAACAACCATTCGACGAGTCCTTCGATAGGAAGATAATAACTGCGCCTAGCTGCGTATACCATTGACCTAACCTAGGTCAGAACCATCATTATGTCGACCATCACTCAGGTCGAAGCACCTGCCGTGAGGGCGCGTCAAGTCAAGGTGGTGAGTGATGAGACGAGCCGGGCAAATGACTTGACGCTAACATGTGAATTTAGACGCTCAAGACAGAGCAGCCAGCATTGCCGGATATCAACACGCTTCGCAAGGCCATTCCTCCCCATTGCTTCCAGCCTTCAGTATTGAGGTCAATGTCCTATGTCGTGCGGGATGTCTTAATGGCTGGTGCGCTGGTGTATGGCGCGCTAACCTTCATTCCGTCGGTGGCTAACCCAGCCTACCGTACCCTTCTATGGGTCGCGTACGGCTTCCTCCAAGGCCTCGTCGGTGTCGGCATTTGGATTTTGGCGCACGAGTGCGGCCATGGCGCCTTCTCGCTCCATCGGCACCTAAACGACTTTGTTGGCTGGGTCTTGCACTCTGCTTTGGGCGTACCTTTCTTCTCATGGAAGTTCTCCCATGCTCGGCACCACCGTTTCACGGGTCACATGCAGAAGGATATGGCCTTCGTCCCTAAGACGAGCCCATCCTACTTTGTCCGATCGGTAGCGGGTGCGCTCAATTCGTTCCTCAACCTGGAGGTGTTGGAGGATGCACCTTTCGTGAACTTGATTCGCCTACTTGGTCAGCAGTTGGGAGGATGGCAGGTGTATATGCTCTTAAACGCGACGGCCGGGGAAGATAGCATGCAGAAGGACGCTAAATGGTGGAGGCGCAGCCACTTCGATCCGTTCAGCGGGGTTTTCCGCCCGCAGGAGGCCCTTTACATTCTCATTTCCGATATTGGTTTGGCGCTTGTGGGTGCAGGACTTTATTACGCCGCCCAGGCCCTGGATTGGCAGACGGTGTTCCTACTGTATGGTGTCCCGTACTTCTGGATCAACCACTGGCTGGGTAAGCTAAATATTCATGCAATCTGGTGGCTTCATTTTTGATTAACAGTGCGTTAGTGGCTATTACGTACCTCCATCACACCCATCAGGATGTTCCGCACTACGATGGCGACCGGTGGACCTTCGTCGCGGGAGCTCTAGCAACTGTCGATCGCGACTTTGGCTTCATCGGCCGTCACGTCTTCCACGGCATCATCGACACTCACGTCGTTCATCACCTATTTTCGTAAGTAAACATTATTGACTTGACGTCATGTCCATTGCCGATTTGCTGGTAAGCTAATATTCGCTAGCCGCATCCCTTTCTATTATGCCGAGGAAGCCACCAAGGCGATCAAGCCGCTTCTTGGGGATCTCTACCACAGCGACGATCACTCGTTCATGGGTTCCCTTTGGGAGGCGTCTCGGTCTTGCCAGTATGTGGAGAATGACCCGACTAACCCGGGAGTTCTCAAGTGGGCTCAATAGACATTGCTATGAAATCGAGAGCTTCTCGCAATGGTTACTAAATGAGAATCTGTATATATCCGTCATATCAAGTACAGGCTATCGGGGTGCATATTAAAAAAAAGCATAGATATTGGATAGACGCGGGCATAGACGTGGCTGGTAGAGTAGGGCTTAACATCATTTTACGTTCATGCCATCCTTCAATCTCGCAATTCGCGAACCAACGGGCAATATTACATGATCGCTCATACGTCCAGGCCATTTATATGTTGAACATACATAAGGTATGTACCTAGTGTTGGTTGACTAGGTATGTATGAGATTCTCATAGAGTGAGAGGGGGAGGTTTGCATGGTAGGATGAACCAAGTAATGCTCCCCGCCACATTCTTAGTCTACGAAAAGAATCTAGAGCCATGAACTGATTTACCCTAGACGTCGAGCCTCAACGTGCTAAGAATTTTCCAGATGCTTACTGTCTCTGATTAATTTGTCCCTCGTGGCATCACCCCTTTGTGTCGTCACATGAAGTCAAAACGCCATTCCCCGGCGACGTGCAACGCATGCACTCTGTGAAACACGTTACCTGGAATCTTCCATGTCTTAGTGTTCGACTTTTACCTCAATATGCCGCATTATATCCAATGCATCACGTATCTGCCGATTTATCAAAACCATCATTTCGGCTCACGATCCACTTTCAGCTACGGGATTCTCTCCGCTACCAATGCCATGCGATATAGGTCAGAAAGAGGCTGGCGTCTAGAATTGATGGATATCGGGCTTCAACCTGCAAGGACTGCGCTTGCATGAGGATAATCGGCGACTATTACCAGTCAGCATGCAAATTCTATGCATGGCGCAAGTAAATCAAAATAGGCAACAGCCCGTAAATGGAATGTTTAGTCTAAGGGGAGCTACCTCGGATCTACAGCATTTTGTGAGGAATCTTCATCCTCGAATTGTAGTTCCTTTTGGTCACCTTGTCATGACAAGAGTGCCAAGCCAGCATCTTGCTTCCCATTGTGGACCAATCAACAAATGAATTGAAATCCCAAAATTGTCCTTGGGGGTAAGCACTCAATCAGCTTTGTACGATGCAGCACGGCTATCACCGTTAAAGGACAAGGGAGCCTCGATCAAGAGTCTGGGATTCCCTGACAAAAGAGGGCGCGGCACAAGAATGCGCCATCTACGGGACAGCGGGAACGTCCCGCCATTAGGGTCCGTGAGGCCGAGGGGATATTCAGCTAGCATTGAGAACGCCACGCGCTGTCATTGTGGTGCCACAAATACCAGAATTGGAAATCATTGCGTATAGTGTGCGGGAAGCAGCTGTAGCATTGAGACACCACAACGGTGATCTATCAGACCTTCACATCACCGGACGTGCCGCCGAGCTCGAGCTAGTCAGAGACGACTCCAATTAGGCAATCTCGGCTCTTACTATTCTGAATAGGAAATTACAAGCTGAACCGAATATGATTTTTCTGCTCCTCGCGACGGAGATTGAGACGGTTTCGCCGATCCAGGCCAAGTATTGCGTCGGGCTTAGTTAGGATCAGCTATCGTATGTGATAACTGTGAAAGGGGCCGGCGGTATTAAAGGTGGTTTAAGAGGAACGCGAAGCCCGTGAAAAGTGTTTCTCACAGCTCTTCGTCTATAGGCCTATGTAATGTTGGGACTCCGTAAATTGCCGCAAAGTATATAGCTCCTGTTACTTCGACGTCTCAAGATATTGTTTGCTAATAGTTCATAGGTTTGCGGAACCGCAGGTCTCTTTCCTCTCAGCACTCCTCAGAAGACTCGAAGACAGACTCGAACGCAGATCCAAAACCAGATTCAAAAACAAGTTCAAACATGCCTTCTCTTGTGAATGGGAGCCAAGCCTCCTTAAACGGTGTCAAACACAACTCTACCACTGCCTCTTCAAACGAAGTCGATACTACTAGCTCTACTACCGTCCGCACCTCTAGTTACACCCAATCCAAATCTTCAACACGCATTCAAGTCACTCGTACCATCGAAACAGCCAAGCGAGTCAGATCAAGACTAGTGCGTGAGCTAGAAGATGTAGACGATGCCTACCTCAAGCGGATTGACCTTCAGTCCTACCTGGGGTACATTGCCGATGAGCGTATCATTCATATGCCGAAGCGTGGAAGTCAATGGGATTTAGTATTGAAAGAAGCTGAGTTCTTTGGTCTTCAGATGGATGAGTTCACCTCGGCAGTCCAGGATTTCATAACCGACAGTACGACGATACGGGACACTGCGTTGGCAAGCTGTTATATCCTCCTTGAGGTAAGCTACCTGCATACACTGACACTTACCCTTCATACATTGCTGACGATATTAGCTTGGTTGTGAACAAGCTCAAGCTCTGGAGCCCACCTTCCATGTTCTATATGAGCTGGGCCAGCTCCTCGCCAACACTCTTGAGCTTCGTTCGCTATTTGTGTTGAGTGAGAGTATCGCATATGGCTTGGGAGAGGTCATCGTTAGCCTTGTACATCTCCTTGGAGATATTGCAATATTTTACCACCAACGCATTAGCCGTCTGTCCCGCAACGTGGTGACGATTGACTTCGACCGCGAATTTGGAGGTCAATTAGAGGACATCTGCGCTAAGAGAGAACAACTTATCTACACCATCTGGAACTACAAGGTTGGGAGTAGTCATGCAGCAAACGATGTGGCATCGCTGCACCGTAAATTGGGCTCTACCCAAACACAAACACACGTCAAGTCCCAGCTATACGGCAGCATCCAAGAGAAGAAACGTCGTACCGAGGGAACCTGTGAATGGCTCGAAGATGATCTGGTCGACTTCCTCGAAAAGGGGGAGAATGTCTTGGCCATCACGGGAAGTGCCGGGTGCGGCAAGAGCATGCTAGCAGCCTGGGTACGAGAGCAGCTGGAGAGACCAATAGGACATCTCGACCAAAAGCACAGGACTGTATCGTACACATTTGGTATGTGTATTCCTTTCCATTCAGTTCTGATATGAATCTGACACTATATAGCGGTTGATCACCCAGAACAATCCACGACTATCGCCTCTCTGAAGAGCTTGCTCTCTCAACTCCTCGAGATTAGCATTGGTGATGTCCGTCTCTATGAACAATTGTCATCTCTCATTGGGAAATTTGAAGATGCGCATAACGATAAGGAATTCGCTGCTCAATTGTGGACCGTTCTCGATGCTGGGTTAGCTACGGTTAATAGTAAAGGAGTCAATCTCACCATCATTGTGGATGGAATGGACGAGATTGTTGGCGGGGATGCTAAGGCTCTCGAGCTATACAACCGTCTGCACCAGAGTGTGAAAAGGCTATCACATGTCCGCGCAATTACCTTCTCTCGTCCCCTTTCCCATCTGGGCCAGCCGGACTGCAGGCATCTTGTCATCACTCCGGATCACGTACACGACGATATCCAGCTTTATTTGATAGACGCCCTTGCCAGACGCAGTGTCTACACTTCTCAAAGTGATGCAAAGCAACAGGAATTGCTGAGCCAGCTGGTATCTCGTGCAAGGGGCTCGTTTCTCTTTGCCTACTTGTCTCTGCAACTTCTCGACACCGATGGCGTTGATTTTGACTCGTTTCACAAGCTGATCCATTCTATTAAGCCTGATCCCAGCAAGAATCATGACAGTTTACTCAAAGAGCTTGTCAGTAAAGTCAACTTGAAAGACGGACACATCAGCCATCTCTTAACGTTTATGGTGGCCATCGAGCGACCGTTGCACATCGACGAGGCAGAAGACCTCCTGAGTGTCGATGTCACAAAGCGAACAGTCTCATCCCGCGTCAACCTTCGCAAGGTCCTGTCGGCAACGAGAGGGCTCCTAGTTGAGCATAAGGGTTCTATTCGCTTCAAACACCCCGTTGTGCGAAGCTACATTCGTGGACTTTGTGGCTCTACGCTAATCTCCCTCCGAGATGCTCACCGACTACTTACGATGACACTGCTGCTGTTTTCTAGAAATGTTCTCACACAGCCGTGCGAGCCATCATTTGATATCGTGAACAAGTCAATCATCGACCAGGCGTTCCATTCTCATCTCATCGTCGAGTATGCTGTGCGGTACTGGATTATCCACCTGCAGCAGTCTTCACTTGTGAGCACCAAAGGTGATTTGACACTGTCGCCGGACTTCAAGGATATCTTCCCTGACTCCACCTTCTTCGTCATGTTGGAATGGTATAGCTGGCAGACAGAGTCCACCTTATCCAATGCTATCCACCTGCATGACCTGGCGCTGAGAGTCCGCTCTGCTTGTTTTGGAGAAAAGCATCGCACAGTTCTGCAGAGTCTTATTGTTCTTGGTGTTCTCTACCGAACGCAGACAGAGGTTGTCAAGGCCGCCGAGTTTTTCTACCGTGCTTCGACCATCGGACAGGTAATACTTTACAAGTTCAGCCCGATTGTGGTTACCTGCACATCTCTGTTCTTGGTTTGTACTGAAGAGATCACCTACACCAAGCGGACCACCATTTTCACCTACCGTGAAGAGATGATTCGTTTCTACATTGAGGTATGCAAAGGCCAATACGGCGCGCACTCCGACCATGTTATTCGCTGGTATGAAGCACTTGTTAAGCTCTACCGAGACATTCACGAGGAGCATATGGCAGCTGTCATTTTGAAGGAGCTGCATGAGATCACCATTATCCGCTTCGGGCGGGGTTCAGACCGAGAGCGCGGCATTGCTAGAGAATTAGCAGGCATGAAAGTTGTCCTCAAGAAAGGAGAGACACAGGACAGCAAGGACCAATACGATGACCTCCTCTTTGAAGCGAGCGAGGAGATGGAGCTTACTGATGAACTAAGACTCACTATTATCCTCAGTCTTGCTAAGTCTTATGAGTCAAAGCACCAGTTCCTCCTTGCGGAGAAGCTATATGTTGCTCTTTGGGGTCGCGTTTGCGCTGCCTGTCGTCAAAAGGCCACATCCGAGTTACAGCTAGTGCAACTCAACATCACCTTGGAGTATGTTCATTTCTTGCGCCGCCAAAAGCGCGAGAGTGAGGCTTGCAACATTATGGTCTGCATTTGGGCTGAATATGAGCATCGTTCGTTCGAGTCAAAGGAAATTGTTCTCCGCCTTAAAGAACTTTCAGTTTTGTTCCGAAGTTTCGGACTACTCACAATATCCGTCACAATTCTTAAGCGGGCTTGGGGATGGTTCAAAGAACGTAAGATGCTTGAGACTGAAGAAGCAACTGAGACCTCTACCACCATCACTGAAGTCGTCGAAGAGATCACAGAAACCACCACCGAGGTCACTACCACCACAACGGAGACGGAAACCATAACGCGAGAGGTTTACGAGACCACTTACACCCGAGCTAAATCTGGCAAGGTGGACCGCCATTTCTTCAAGGCTTCCTTGGCACTCGTTAGTCTTCACCTTAAGCTTCAACGGTGGTCCGAAGCCGAAGTGGTCCTTCGACAGTCGTTAGAGATCGTCTGGAAGGGTGTTCTTACAGTTGACGAGAAGATTACTCTGGAAGGAAGCTACATATCAGAGACGGTGACTATTGCGACACGCCTGGCTCTCTGCTACCACCGTCAAAGGAAGTTCGACAAGGCCGAGCAGATTTATGTCCGTGTCTGGAGAGCATGCCTTGCCTCGCTCAAAGCTGACGATTTCCTACTCATTGATACTACTACCAATATTATTTCGTTCTACAAAGAGTATCATCGATACGAGAAGGTCGTGGAGATATATGTGCAACTACTGCAGCATTACCGGAAGCATGTTGGGGCTACGCACAAGTTGACCATCCAAACTCTCTACCAGCTGGCTGCCACCTACGAACTTCTGGGTCGCAAGGAGGCATATGATTATTATGCTGAGATCGTCACAGCATACACTCACAACGGTGTCATTCATCAAAATGCTTTCAATGCCGCGTCCATTGTGATTAAGTTCTACCGGGAAGAGAATCGCTGGACCGATCTCCAGAAGCTTTGTGTTGTGCTGTGGGAGACCATTACTAAACACCACCACGAACATAAGGTGTCAGAAGAGTTCATACAACTCGTATACGAACAGTACCGGTACGTGCTCGAGTTCCATTCCAAGGTGGAGTTCTCGGTTCTGTACAAGCTCACCGTCGAATATCGTGAGACGGTCAAGAAAGTCTTCGGTGTTTCAGTTGCCATTTACGTGACGGCCCTGATTGCCCTTGCAGAGGTTTGCGAAAAGAGCGAGGAACACCAGCTCGAGTCCGTATCGATCTACGAGGAGATCATCACGAAGACCAAGACGGTTATCATCACGGAGACTAAGATTTACACCATCAAGAAGCGCCTGTCAACACTCTACGTCACTGTCATCACACGTGGCAAGAAGACAGAAACGTCAACTGTAGAGCGAGCCATTACAGTTTGCTCTGAGACATATGAACACCTCAAGGTTCAGTACGGTTGGTGGCACGAGAGTACTCTGCTCCAGCTGAAGGAGTTGGTTTTGATGTACAGCAAACTCAACACCGAGAAATCGCATCTCATCATTGGCAGCCTAATCCAAGAGAGTGCCATCAAGACCCTTACCACTGCCACTGTTGCGATTGAGCTATACAAGGCAGCCTTGACAATCTCTTCGATCTACAAGACTGTTAAACTTGAGCGCGAAGGCCACGAGTTGCTTCGTCAGTTGCGCGTCTTGATCCTCTTCCCTGGTTTCGACATCTCTGACCAAAAGATTACCATCAAACTCGACGTCAGGCTTACCAAGGTCGCACTCGTATTCCTCATTGCACTCGAGGAAGGTCTGTATCATGCGGAGGGGAAACCGGGTCACAACCACTTCTCACAGATTATGGCCGATCTCCTGCTGGAGACTCTGCTTTATGAGCAGTACGTCTCAGTGACAACTAGCATCACGGAGAAGACCAATATCCAGGTAGTCTTGGAGCATACTGCTCGACTTCGTAGCCTGTGGGTTGCCCGGGGCCGCACCAGCTTCATCTCCGTGCTAGACAAGAGACTCTTCGGTATCTTCACCGAACGATACTCCAAGATCCTCGGCACATCTGCCAACGACAGGAATGCTACGTTCGATTTCTACGTGGCTTTGCTCACTGAGATCGGCGACAGCAATTCGACTGAGCGTACAACGGTTGACTTTGCCATGGCGACTGTCAAGGCCATCAACACCATCGTCCACAAGCTTATGGTGGAGAGCAAAGACCTCCCACGTGCTCACGCAGTCGCCAAGTGTGGATTCCAGTTCGCCAATGCCCAGCACTTCTACCACAACAAACGCCGTGGCGTATTAGGCTACAAGCTTGCTGAGCTTCTCGCTGGCCACCATGTCCCGACCTGGAAGACAGCAGACGCAACGCTCAGAGAGTCCATGCTTATCACGAGCCGAAGCGTCTTGCAGACCGTGTTTGCTGCCTTCCGCGAGGCCGGCGTTGACTTCGTCAGCTTGCGGTTCGAAGACCTGTCCAGCCTCATTACCCTGCTGGGCGACCAGAAGAATTACGGCGAACTCGAGGTAAGATTTCCCAATGCTTTCTCAGACCCGCCAAAAACAGGAATTGCTAACACTTTACAGACTCTCCTTACCGCTCTCTGGCGCTCCCGTGAAGTGCAGCGCAGCTGGTCCCCGGCTGTTGTCATGCACATTGGCCAGCTACTCATCGACGCACACGTATCTGCCTCGCACGTCGACAGCGCCATAGCCATGGCCGACATCTTGTATTACAACGTCCGACAATCTCGGGGTGGCCTCGACCGCCACGCCCTCATCTTCGCCGACAAATTGTCCGTCCTGCTCACCCGCGCGGGCCGTACCCGTGACGCCGCGCGCATCCACGCCGAGGTGCTGCGCGACCTTGACGACCACCGTGTCGTCGGCAGCGACCCCAAGGAGAAGGAACGCCTGCGTGGCGCCGCCGATTCGCACTTGGATGGCTTGCGCCGTTGCGGCTGGGCCTCGCGGCCTGAGTGGAGCCGCACTGCGACAGGTTTCCACGAGAGGCTTGGACGTCGGTATGGTGGCTTGACGGTGCTGCCCGTTGATAAGTGGAGCACCGTGGATTCCAAGAAAGACAAGGAGCTGACGTATTCGGGTCCGACAACCTGGAGCCTCGACGTCGAAAAGGAGACCACGAAGCGGGACCTGATCTCCCCCGCTAAGGAGCGCTGGGGTTGGTTCGCCAGGAAAGTGGAGGAAGTTGTCGCGTAAGCGACTTGACCAACGGCTATATGTCCCAGTATCGAAGTTGTAGGATGTGAAAAGTTATTGTTAATGGAGGAATGCCGACATGGGCAGGTAATGAGGTGCTGGTGAGGAGGATATATCACTTTTTCGTATCACGAAACTTTCTTTTTGTTTCTCTACCTACTAGTGTTGGACATACTCACTCTTTCCCTTCCATTTTGTCATTACTACAGTTTGGTTCTCAAGCGTATCTAAGTATCGGCTACTCAAATTTTCATATAGTTTCAAGATTACCTAAGCCTTGTTTCCTAGCGATTTTTCTTGGGTTTGAAATGGTCCAAAACTCCGATCTAGTTGTCAAAGGGCTGCGAGCATTTCGTACTTATGAACATGAAAAATAACAACGCAACTCGGTACTAGGCTCTGTAAATAGGGGTCAACTGAAAGGTAGGTAGCTTTTACCTACGTAATGCTTGCTGGATATATAAGTTATTCCATCAAACCCACCATTCCACAATGCCTGTGCCTTAGCAATGCAAACCCAACAGTTATCGGCAAAATGTACATTCTTTCGTTGATGCTATGTCAATAATTCGGCAGAGTATAACATTTCCGAAAGCAGTTTCTTCCTTTTCCCGAGAATATGATCAAATCCCTGACCCTGAGACCTTTGTTCGGTCTCAATTTGTTTCGACATGCGGTCGAAGAGGTAATGCTTTTGTGCATCCGTTCTCCTTTTCAGTCTTGTCTCCACACCCAGTACAAGCATCGGCTTTCGCTGCGGCAGAAAGATCGGAGAAGGGACACGCTGCTGAGGAGGGTAGTCCCTCCTCGATATCGTCTAGTATCTTCTTTCCGTGCAGAAAGCCCTCCGGCTCAACTTCTCGCTTCTCCATCTCTTCGGCGAACTCGTCGCCGTCACGAACGTAATATTTGGCAAATAAATCATTTTGCACCCAGATAACCTTGCCGATCGCCCTAACCAGAGCGATTTTCTTGTCCATTCGTAGTCGCGGGTGTGAAAGAAGTGCCTCCGTAAGCGTGTCTTGGATGAAGGCAAGACACGCACCTATGTGGACATACTCGATGTGTAGCGGATGTTCACGTCCGCGTCCCGTGTGCATCATGCTGAAACTCCCGGTTAGATAACACAAGATTACGTGTCAGACTGTGCGTGATGTAATTAGGGACTTACCCGACTTTATCTAGATATTCCCAGAATTCCATCGTGCTGGGATCAGAGCACAACTTTGCCAGATAACCGCGTAAGAATTTTTTTCTATGCTGAATTTGCGGGCTGTTCTCATTGAGATTATCGTCTACCGGCCCCTCATAACTTGTACTCCGAGTCTCGAGACCTCTTGCTGTTATATCATATTGTAACAATTTTTGATACACAATGTTCACGATGGCGGGGATGAGCTGTTTTATGTATTTTGACCCCGAGATCAGAGCTTCGATGTCATCTAAGACTCGTTAGTTTCGAGAGTCCACGATGACTTATTCCAAGAACTTGGCTTCATACTTGAACTAAAGTCAATAAAGGAGTGCAGGTATTGGATACGAGCTTCCAAGTTGACATACAACTCCTTTCGATCAATCTAAGGGATTGAAACATGTCGCGTTAGTATTCGAAGCCCAACTCTAGAAAGATGAACCCATTTCCCTAGTTTACCTAACCTGGGGAAATAGGGTAGGTGAGGAAGAATATGGTAGAACTATTTAGCTTACTACTAGAAGTTAGCGGAATGGTTCGAGAAATAGAGGTTGAAAATTACCATGCTGCCTTGGACGTGCCAGGGGCCCCATCTTGAAAAAAACACTTGGATAAGATTGATTTTCCTGATATTCCGAGATAAACTAGCTGCAAGTTGCAAGTCTGGCTGGCCGTGCGAAGACAAAACTCCAAATTAAGCTGAGGAAAACTACGCAAAGCAATAACTACCACAGAAACTGGAATTAAGAAGTCCTATATACAATGAATCAAGAAACACAATCCCTTTCCAACCTTGAATTGAACACTGATGAAGCGATATGGGCTGACATCGCGTGGGGCAGTCGTATGTTGGTCCATTATGCCGGGCGCATTCGATCGGTCTGGGCTGACCTAGCGACAAATGATCTGCCGCACGATCGTGGAAAGCAATTAGGACATCGCCCATCGTGAGATCATGTTTTGAAACGAGATCTATCAGGCCAACATGATGTCAATCTTAGCCTATGCTCCATCTCTCATAATTCTTTGAACTGGCAGATGGTTGATTGTAATATAGAAGAAGTGTGCTGCCAAATTGATAATTGATGGGCAGATTTCCCCACCGCCCCGCACAATTTCAGCCAAGATATTCACCTACTAAGTCATGCATATATACCACTATTCGGTTAAGAAGATACTACTGTAAAAGGAGAGTGATTGTATATGATTCTGAGGAGGTACCTAGTTGGAAGTCTCCCTTCCCCTACCCTAAACGAGTGTGAATACGAGCCATGTAGTAGTTGCAATTAAAAGACCCTCGAGTCCGACAAACCAAATATGCAACACGATTTCAGCCACGGTTATCGAAGTGTGCCTACAACCTGAAAGGAAGTGGAGGCCGATACCTTTGGTAACAATCTTGTAGCCCATCCTACTATGACCAAACCATGTTTCATCCTGAGACTGAGTATCAATATAGCCCAACCACGATGTCGCCGCGGACCCTAGCCGTGGCGTGTATCTCAGCTTCAAGATCGAGCTTGATCCCGACCAAGAGGGCTGCATCCTTGAGCTTGCCGCTGTCGTCGACGGGGCCCTTGAGCAGGTTGCCTGGTCCGCTGGAATTAGCATAATCGTAGCGGTGATAAGTGCGAGCTGTTTCAGTAGTATTGGAGCCTTACCAACTGGCCCGTTAGCATTGCCGGACAATCCAGGCATTGGAAGACTATGCTTCGCGGTGGTCTGTTCCCGGTTCCGATCAGGGCCGGTGAGGGAAGTCCCTCCACCACCGGTTGTGGTAGTGGGTCCGGCTCTAAGCGATTGTTAGTCCGGAACTCACATCAAAATCAAAGTGGCAGTGTTTACTAACGGAGACGACATGATGACCCGTTTTGGGTTCTTAGCAACGAAGACTTGGGGATCTTGGGTTGGTGTGGGGTCTGCTCGAGATCTGAGGGATGGCCACTTTAACTTCCTTCTTAAAGGGGGTTTATATGACTTAGGCGGCGAAGTGTGCTTTCTGTCAGAAAAGTGCCGCGAGAAGCCCCAGGATGATCTTCGTGGAGGGGGGGTGGGTGGACGGAGATGTCTCGAAGAATTTACTTCTTCGATGGGAGGCGAATCACTTGCTGCCCGTGATCTCCTAAGAACATCTGGGAGTCTCTTGCTCGAGTCCTGGGTGTCTGCTTCTCCAAAGAAGGATGCACTCATGGTGGGGGGACTGACAGTGCTCTTTATGCACTTCGTCCATCTTTATAGGGCCCAACCATGTATAGCTGCGGAAGGTGAAGGCCGAGGGGTAGACCACAGATGAGTGGCTTTCTCGTCAAGATCTGGATCATAGAAGCTTTCTGTGTGAGGATATCTACGAAGAGTCGTTCGAACCTCATAAGATCCTGGCATGTTTACTGTCCGCTGTCAAATCGGTATTCGCAATTCCTACAACTAAATGGCATTCTCTTACCAATGTAGAGAACCGAACGCGCCAACAAATCGTATGATGAGATGGGAAAGAAAGGTCCGGGAAGTTACACTTCGGCACCTGCAATGCATGACAGTTCATCGCCGAGACTACTCTATAACCTTCACTACGAAACGGAGACTACTCCGAGTATTTGGAAGTTGTCTAGTGCTAGCTTCGTTACCGTGCCCCCGGCCCCTTTTATGCAAGGCCTACTTTCGGGGTACCAAGTTCACACATCTGTCTTATGGTTACTCCCGAGAAGTTGGCCGTAGTTGGGTATCAATACATCGGGGGACAAGTGGGAGATTATTGAGGAGATCTGTCGTATCGCATCGTACAAGAACTCAGGTGCTACGGAAGGTACACCATTTCGGCTATCCACAAGCACATGTGTGAATTCAATGAAGACATAAGAGCCCCCGCGTTCAGATGGTCTAGTTCAACGTAGTGAAACAGGTAATTATAGCAGAAACTATGTCACAATCACTCACCTTTCTCGTTGCCTTCTCTGCCGTCGTCGGCACATCTGAAGCCATCCGACAAATTCAATCGGACGCCAAAAGAAAGGAACATCGAAGTCGAAAGAATAATCTAATAGTGCGATGTCCCAAGTCTTCCCAGTACAGCCCTGTTCTCGAGGGTAGACGTGTGGTCCTTTCAGGTGACAAGGCGAGTATCCTTTCAGTTCTCTCTAGAACTGTTCACGACTAACTAGAACCTGGGGTAGCTTTACATCGATACTGGGTCCGACTATGAGCAAGCCTTTGGCCACCCCTTCACGGGATACTTCCTCCCATACCCGGATACCAAGTATTCTGGGCTCGTGTCGACTATCTGCGACGAGCCACCCATCATGAATTGGATCTACGTTGATCGAAATACGTACGAGCTCAAGTTCGGTACTCGTGCATGGGCGCAGCCCAATTGGCCCGGTCCATTCGACTGTTCCCGACAGGACAGGAGACTCACGTTTGCCGGATGGGAAGGATTCTTTGCTGTAAAAGAGGGAGATTTCTGGTCATTATACTTTGATGTCGACCAAGACAGTCTAAAGTCCAAAGTATCAGAAGGGGCTACGGTGCTCGAAGTGGAGCTTCTGAGAGTAGAGATGCGTGTCCAACCTGTTAAAAAGGAGGAGCAGGAGGGAGATGGTTCGAAGGAGTCGGGGACGGAAAGTAATGCCCCTCCTTCAGAAAAGAAGCAGGATGAAAAGGAAGAGGAAGTCCAAATGAAGGGGCCTCAAGAGGAAACCCTGGAATCCCCCAATGTAGATTGAAGATTCAAGATATGAGAACAGGATGAAGGACCAATAGGAGCTTCAGTGTCGCCAAGCCTTGCAGCATCTGTTGTTTTACCTAGATAATTATACTGTATAGGGGGTCAGATGTGAGCCGCAGAAGCAACATACAGATTCGCACTTCTTGGGATAGGTAGGTATTTTAGGTACCTTTTATAATGTTTTAACTATACATATTGAGGTAGCCAACGATTAAAGGGCCTAAATTATGTTGGACACTTCATAAGAGGTACCTGTATATGTACGTTGCATCAAAATGACATACAGTGTGGTGTGAAGGCCTATTAGATCCTGTAAACACAAGAACGTATGAACATTCCCGTTCCTCATGTCGGAACCGAGGACCTCACTATCTTCGTTTAGGATCATGTCATAGAATTAGCTATGGACAGTTTAATGTTACTATGTGATCATCATCATTCGATATTAGGACTAAGACACTTCGGGTCTCTCCATACTGTTACTCTTTCAAACCTTTCTCATGATTCTGACGGAGAGTTATGCATCTTCTTATAAAAACGCTTAGTCTGTCCTACGAACAGGCTAGTTGGCATGGCACAACTCTTACGTACCACCTGAATGAACAACTGAACGAGGGTCACGGGGGTAGCTTCGCGGCTGCTACGTTGCCTTTTATTCAACGTTTGCTTTCACACCTTTCAATACTGATACCTTCTATTGGAGTCATTATGCCCAAGTTTCAAACTAGCCCCCTAGCATAGCATACGACAGCCCGTTAAATAATAGTATGGGACGCGTGGCATCCACACGGATACTGTATATCTTGCCATGGGGAGCACTAAGCCCAACGGTTTCACTGCGGTGGCTCTTGCAAGATTAATGCAGGAGGTGCGAAGACAGCACCCCAGACATTTCGAAATTTATCGTTGCAGGTCATAAATACCTACCTAGGTACCTAGGTAGCCATGTAGATTACAAGAGCCGATCTTGTTCCGATTCTGCATTATCATAAGCACGGCAGATTTGTCTAGATTGTAGGGTAAGGGGTCTCAGGGGAGTGACCCTTAACCGCATGGCTACCTCCTATTTTGATGAAGGCTCATGATTCTTGAGCCGGATATGCACCATGTGCTTCACTCCTAGCACGAGTATTCTACAGCGGTCTTAGTCTAACCTTCTGTGTGCCCTGCGCCGACTTCCCGAACCCGATGCTGACCATTTCACTGAATTCCATTGGTTAGGGGTTTGACGGCCATCATTAGGCGGACTTTCTAACATGTCTAGAATTTGAAACGCTCAAATCATTTGCACCCTAACAAAGTCCTGTTTCTCATTTGTTATGGCCCTCCGTCGATGACCCAAAACTTTATTCTCCTCCCTTGACCTCTCGTCACAGACTAATAGTCTCCGTGCTAGCAAGGAATGAGCCCAAGATCTTCCCGAAACGCTCTCTCTCCTCGAAATGCCCCATGTGACTCGAATTCTCGAGTGTCACCCACTTGACCTTGGGGATGATCTTGAACCATGGCTCGATGCACAGGTCGTGCGCTTCATCGTATCGCCCATTCAACAGAAGCGTTTCCACCTCGATGTTGTGAGCGTCGTGATATCCTTCCCAGTCTTTAAAGGAGCCGATAATGATGAACTCAGACGGGCCTTGCCTGTTTTGGCTTGTTAGTGCGTCTTGTATTATTTAATGTTGCCTTATGTGCCTGTCTGTAGGCGATAAGCGTTTACTTACAAGGTCAGATAAGCAGTCGGGTCGTCCTTTAGGTTTTTGAACGCGCACAGAACCTCCTCTGGTTTCGGGTCCAGACGGCAGACGTGGCGGCCGTAGAACACCGCAGCTGCCTTCTCGAACTCTTCGCTCTCGTAGTCGCCACGTTTGTTGCACTCCTCGAGGGTGGCGCGCACGTCCGGCGGTAGATCCGCAATGAGGGCATCGTACCCCTTGACAAGGAGCGGGATACTGGCCGGTCCGCCCGCGATAACTAGCTTCTTGAGGCCACGGGGCTTGCGCGAGGCATACGCACCACCGAGCATGCCTCCCCAGCTCTGGCCGAAGAGGTAAAACCCGGGTCCATCGCGCAGCTTCAAGTGATCAATCAAGTTATCGAGCTCGCGGATAAATAGATCAAAAGTCCAGAACTCTGTATCGCCCTTCTTTTCTCGCAGATGCGTAGACCTGCCACACCCTATCTGGTCATAGAACACGATCGGAATACCGTGCTGTTCGTAGACATCGGTCAACGGGGCCAGGTATTCATGACCAGCGCCGGGTCCGCCGTGCAGCGCGACGAGGGGAGTTTTTCCGGAGTCGAGGCTGCCGACAATTTTGTACCAAGTCTTGCACGGCTTCCCGGCATTGGGCGCATCAAAGTCTACTTCACCTTCCGAAACCGGGAGGGGTGCCATGCTGGTCGGGGTGCCCGGGCTCGAATATGGCTGGAACACTTGTCTATAAGGGGACGATAGCAAGAAGGACGTAGATAGGTGTTCAATTCGGCCAAGGAGGAATATGCCGCGGCATTACTTATGTAAGTAGGGAATGGTGTGGGCTGTTAGGAAATGATGCTTGAGCTGCATTACATTCCCGCAATGGTAAGGGGGGCACGGGATGAGGGGTACAGTTGGGCCACACTCCCTGACTCCCTGGTCCGTATCTAATCAGTTATGCCCCCTTTGTGCATCGTGGTTATGTACAGGGTGGCGCACCATGTATGTCTACCTATTATTTGGATGAACCGCGCATACATGTAGGCATCCTACTGTCTCCTAATTGCGTACAGACGCCCGGTAGCGTCCCGAGGTTTCTGCTTGCTTTGCCTAGATTGGTACCTACGCAACTATATGTAAGCTAATGCAGGATCCTTTATTGCTACATACATGTACGAGATAGTTTCTTATAGATGCAACGTAATGGCACTGGTATCATTGAATGTTACCGACATATAAATAGTTTCTTTCTCGTTAAGTACGTCTCCATTTCTATTGCGACGTGGTCGAGGACTACGGACGCCGGATTCACATTTTTACTACCTCCCTAGGTATCTAGATATCCATACAGATATCACTGGGTACGTTACACCATCTAAAGCCACATCGGTGAGCTTGGCTAAGGTACTATGCAGCCTGCAGGATATTGTATGATGCAAGCAATCACATAAGCTACGTCGTGTGTTAACTGTGCCGCACGGGGAGCTATCATCCGGCAGCGTAGTTCGTAGAAAAGCAATTCGGGGCGGATGCGGTCTAGATGATCATGAGGCTTGAATAGGTAGTTATACTTTTTTTCATGAGACATCATACAGTACACTTCTCTTTTTTAGGCTGCCCACCTCACTTACGAAGTCAGCCGCGGTGCTTGATACTTGTACTGCCCAGGCCTGAGAGCTCTTGACCGCGCCCAGTCATTCAGACTGTCCCATCTCACGCAGGTTGTTACCGAATTTGAATTCAGGTCTCTGCTCGGCATATGAGTTTCCTCGTCCCATTGCGAGGTATACAGCCCAGTGTTGGCATGGCACATCAGTGCTTGGCGGATCGTATCGAGGCAGTGGTCTGATTAGGTAGGAATAAGTTAGGTCGCGTGTTCTTTCTTGTTCGGGACCGGCAGCAAGTGGAGAAACGTACTTGAGTGTTCTCGGGAAAAGCCCTCCATGTGCTTTTCACCAGCCAGTTTAGGACCGTAGTGGTCCCAGCTTAACAACCGTCGGATGTTGTTGAGGCAGTGCATATGGTGGTATACGCCAAGGACGCCGACATAATCATCGCCGTTGCCCCCTGTAACTTGGACACGCCCAGTTTTGTTCTCGTTCAGGAGGTCCAACTCGTCGCTCCTTATTCTAATGTTGAGAGCTGGAGTAAAGCTTAGCAGGTGTTTTGAAAGAACAAGAAACAATTTCCCTTACAATACAGTACATCATCCCATACGGCATCGAGCGCCTCAGAAGGCTCCTGGTGCCATGGGAGCTGAGGGTGATACCATTCTGGCCTTTCTTCATACTTCAAAATATCTTTGGGCAGGGCTAGTTTCGGTAAGTAAGCGGGTGAGTCACTATTCGACAGTGGACATACTAAAGTGTTCATCGCCAATCTCGCCATGCTTAGACGGAGTGCATTTTGATAATTTGGACGAGAGCTCAACTGTCTGAAGTATTGCGACATATAAGAGTAGTAGAAATATCAGTAATAAAAGAGCATTGGCGCGCAGCCACGAACGCAAGGACTGCGTTTGTCTTCCTCTAGATTCCTCGAGCCCATCGTCACCATACTCAGTACAGTGACCAAGGAGACGGTCCCCGCTGTCTTCGGAGCGTTTCTCCATGAGAGCGAAGTGTGAGACAAGGTAGGTTAGAAACTAGGATGACGGAAAGAAGTAAATGAGTTAGAATACAAGGTAAGCGTTGATGCGTCAGACGCTGTGATATGACTATCAGATCACACTGATACAGAGCCGAAGCCATGTCGTTGGATATTATACGGAAACGCTGCTTATCCAATGCATGATCTAGGAAGGTCGCCACGGTACAGCTGACGACACAGCTTCGCAGGACTCTCCAATGAAACCCTGCATCCATCCTAGGTAAAAAATAAAAAATAAAAAAAGATCGTCACAACTACCGTACGATAAAGTCACAGACGATCTGAGACCCCTCCGCTCTTTCAAGTTGGACGGGTATGCACCCTTGCGGAGAAGTCTTCCTCGCCGGCGAATAGATCAACACGGTTGAATGATTTAGTTTCGACTGGCCACCAAGGTATCCAATGGCAATCGCGAGACCCATAGACCTACATTACGTCCTAGACCACGTAAGGCGGCGCATGCAACCTGATAAACACAAAAAACATGTCGACTACCCGTACCTGACATATATGAACGTACTGTGCAATGTTACGTGTTTTTAAGGTTAAAGATATGCATAGTAAGCTTCCAAGAGGTTCGCTTGGTGTCCTTGAATACGACCTACTCCTGAGCGGGACTGTTGATCTGCAGGTCTAGGACGGTAAAGGCCACTAGTGAACACTAATATCTTCTCCGCCTCGGACGCTATTCGGAATATACCGACTAACGCGTGTTATTCCATTGGTCATGGAGTAGGACCGATCGCTGCATTCGCCGTATCCTGTTCTTGATACCGGAGCTGTACTGCCGGTCGTTGCGAGGTAATAAATTTGAAGGATCTTAATTCGCTTACTGATGCAACATCTGAGCGCCCCATTGGCCTGAGCTATGTGATCTTATCCCGCGTTTATATGAGAGCAGATCCTTAACGGCCTCGCCTTTACGCAGACGGGAGCTTCTTCGTAGGGCTAGGTCTAGGTCGCTTCTGATGTCGATATCACATGCATCAATCCTCATGCAGTGTCACCAATACCAGTGACCGGGACGTGGTATCGGGACGCCCTCATTGGGTTAACGTAGGATATCTCATTGGCCGATGACCTGAGACCTTCTTTTGAATAAAGGTGCCTAAGAATCCACTCCCTGGATACCTTTTTATTCACCGAAAGTTGTATGATCACACTCCACGCTCAAATCCAACTCTCGACATCTTCCCTTCCCCTCAAAGCCTCGGTCTTCCTCTATTCGATAGCGACAATGCTGTCAAAACTGCTCCTCGTTACGTTGCTGGGGTCAGCTGCTCTGGCCTCTCCGATCAACTCAGGTAATTTCCCCTCATACATTGATGTAACGTGTTTTGAAAAAGCCCTGACAGCTAGTAGTCAAACGTGACTCAAACGTCATCGTGGTTCGAGATGTCCCAGTGGCAGAGAAGCGTGACTCGAGCACCATTGTTTTCCAAGACGTCCCAGTAGATGAAAAGCGAGATTCATCTATTGTATTCCAGGACGTCCCCGTTTCAGACAAGCGAGATTCCGCCATTGTATTTCAAGATGTCCCTGTGGCAGAAAAGCGAGACTCGAACGTAATCGTGATTCAGGACGTCCCAGTTGTACAGGCATCTGACTAAGCGAACCATCCCCTTGGTACCTGAAGGGTACGATCTATGACGTGCTGGGTTGTTGAGCAACCCAATGCCGTGGAATTGGATATCTGTTGGTTGGGTTGAGATAGGGAGCTTGTCAATTTTTTAGTGTGCATGTGTACATTTTTCATTTCATAAAATGGAGTTTAAAATGGGAAATTCGACTCTCGTGACTATTGCAGCCATAGGTACTCAGATTTAATTGGTATCTTATTCAACGTTGCTCATGACGGTCGTAACAGGTCGTGATCCGAAGCAGGAGACAGCTCATATTATTTTAGTGTTAATGTTACACTGCTGTTTCCTGTCGCTGTCACCAATCCTTCATGTACCCTTCGCTCCCAAGGGGTTCTACGTGTGTTGAACCTTGACCTCTGGTGGTCGTAGTCACTGTATTGTCGGTGGTGATCTTGATATAGTTACTTCGATCCCTACTCTTTGAAGAAGTCCCCGTCACCAAGTCCCCATTCGCGCCACTGTGAGGGGTCCCGCGTAGCTTGGATAGCGCATACTGGGACGTGAAGGCCCTGTTGTCGGCTGATATAAGGCCGCTGCGAAGTGAACGGAGGAAGGGCCAAAAGTATGCAGCGCATGCGGCCGATATACTCGCGAATTGGACGAATTGCATACTGAGATAATAAGGGAAGCCCCGCAATGTGAAATCGTGTTCGAAGAGGCGAGGGAGGTAGACAAGCTGGCAGATCGTTGCTGCAATGGCACTTTAAATTCGTTAGAATTGTCCATACTGTAAACAAGAGATTGGTAAGACGAACAATATTCTCACGGAGAAGAAAGTTAAGACAATAAGTCGGGTCTTGGTTTCCATCTGCAGTGGGTATACAATAGCCACGGGAAGTGCTATTAGCGCAACATCGGTGATGATATTTGTGATGTTCACATATTCTAGATACGCATGCTGTGTGGTCGTCAGTAAAAGCCCAAAACAAGTTCTGATCTCAGTTCAAGTTAGATTCTTACCCTATCGAGACATTTGGCATCTCCTTCCCATGGCCCGTGACCCCCGCATTGAAAAGCGGTACCAATGAAAGCTACCAGTGCCCAAAGTAAGACGGAAACGACGAATGCTAATGTTAACCGGCGATGACCCGTGTCCGGCGACAAGGCAGTCAAGCCCGCGCAGACTGACAGTTTCGCAAGCGCTAGAGTAAGGATGTAAAGCAATTCCCCAGCAAATTGAACCTAAGCGCATTGAATTAGACCCGAGATAGAAATGTCAATCATCAACCAGATATTGTACCTTGAGCCCCGCCGTCAGTTGTTCGTTAGAAATGTCATTTCGTGTCTTTCCCCAGATTTCGCCTTCTGGAAGGAGAACCGTCACTGATTCGCCTAGGCCCGCGAGCTAAATGTCCCTTTGTTAACCCAACTAAAACAAAACCACTGCCTAGAAGAAGAAAAGTCATTCCACGTACAAACGCCAAAGTAATGAGAACCTCTTCCCAACCAAACCGCTGGTTCGTCTTCAGGAAAAACTTCGTCAAAAAGCGAAAACAGAGCATGAGCGCAGTCATCGCGAGGAGAAGCCATGTCATCATTTGCAGTATCGGATTTAGATTCGTATCTGTGACGACGATTCCCACCGGCGGTGGTGGCGGTGGTGGCACGGCCTCCTCGGAGGCTCGACGCAAAGCCGACAGCATCGTTAGGGACGCTGTACGCGCCGCCTCGTAGGCGTTGAGACGACAGATCTCAGGATAGACCGTGAACGGATGACAGCGGGTCGGACATCGGCAGGGCTGGAAAGCCCCAGGGTTTCCTGCGACGATGTTTATTAAAGTTATTATTGCTGGAGCTGTAAGACTAGGTGCCGAAATGGAGTAAGAGGGCCTTGATTCGCGCGCGCCCCGTGCGCAATCCCCAGGATAAATAAGAATAGGAGAGTGGGCACACCAGCCAACAAAGTCACGCTTCTGACGGCGCTTACGGGGACACAGATTTGCGATCGAGCCACCGACAAGCCTGCGGCAGTTGGCTCCATTAGCTTATTTGGGGAGGCAGTGTCAGAGGATCATCTACGCCTAACATGAGAGTACACGTTACACTACATGGCGAATGAGACAAAATTCATAAGCTGGGATTAATTCGGCGGCCCCCTGAATTCCCATACATAAACGGAAGGGTTTTCTTTTTTAATAATCATCTTTTCTCTATTGATTTTTCTGATTTCGCGCTAGAGCTGGTCCTAAAGGACGGAGGATGCGGAACCTCGGGATCTACGTTGACAGGGACGGGAACTAGGTACGCGAGGTTAAGCAAAACTAATGCCAGTAAGGTCGTGGGGGAATAGGTGGATAGGTTATAATAAGCAAGGGTATTTATATCTTTACATAGTATATAACTATGTAATCGTCAGTGGCCCTGGCTGTTTCTCTTCGGTTTATATTATTATTAAATTTTATATAAAAATAAATATTATTTTTTTAAAAATTAAATATAAATTAAATTAATAGTTTATTTTTTTAAAAATATAAATTAATTAAAATTATAAAATAATTTAAAAAATTAAATATAAATTAAATTAATAATTTATTTTTTAATTAATTAA